>MJUT01008999.1:237789-259182 GCA_002080005.1 Gigantidas platifrons | reverse complement strand
GCAAACATGAAAAATTCTAAGTCGCACTGTAAACAGGAAGTAGATGTGCGGTAAACCTGGAAAGGGGAAATACGGTACAAGTCACCATGCCAAAGCCATATATCAAATATCAAATCATTTCTTCCTGTAGAAGCTGAGATATCTGTTACGAAAGTGTGAACGGACGGACAAACGGACGAACAAGGTGATTGCAATATAGCCCCCTCTCTACGAGTGGGGGTGTAATTATGCCCAGTTGTATTTTTATCCAGCATCAAGTAAGACATTCATATGAGGTGCTGCATTAAATTATGCCCAGTTGTATTTTTATCCAGCATCAAGTAAGACATTCCTATGAGGTGATGCATTAAATTATGCCCAGTTGTATTTTTATCCAGCATCAAGTAAGACTTTCCTATGAGGTGCTGCATTGAATTATGCCAAGTTGTATTTTTATCCAGCATCAAGTAAGACATTCCTATGAGGTGCTGCATTAAATTATGCCAAGTTGTATTTTTATAATACCTTTAAAGTGGCTGTAGATGTCCCTAAACCTCGAGTACACAGCTCCATCACACCATAGGAACAAAATGTATCACGAACTACAAAAAAAAATCAATGATTACTTTATATCAAATTATATATAATCTATAGACAGTTTATTTTGTGAAAGACAAAGCCCGAGATTCGAGATGCAATGAGAAGTCATTTCCAACAAAACATATAAATGATTTTATGCAAATTAGTCAAGATTACTCAGTGGTGTCAATATCATGTCATGTTAGAAATCAACAATAGTATGTTTTTATCACGTTTGTTGCTTGATAATACATATTATTGTGTGTAAAGATCATAATTTACAAATCATCGATAAGGGTGTTTAATGTCATTTTAACACACCTGGAGTACAAGGAGAAAACCAACCTACGCCATTTAAGAAAATATAGAACACCGAGATATTGAATTCACAGAACATACCTTAATTTTTACATTGTATTTCTGGATAGTATGTTCTTTTCAGATGATCAACAGGCTTTGTAAAATGCAGGAAGACGAAAACTTGAGACAACTACTGTCTACTGTCATCCATTCATTGAGAACATGCTTGCAAATTTCTTGTGAAATTTGGTAAAAGCAAACTTGACTTATTGTCAGATATTTGAAGAAATGACTATTGGTTTTACGAATAAACGGATCGGAATATAATGAGCAATCTTTATAAAGGATCCTATCAAGCGGCTTCCGAGGAGAAGATTGAAATGTGAAAAGTTAACAAACAACAAGCGATGGCAAAAGCTCACATGGCCTTTTGGCCAGGCAAGTTAAAACTTTTTGTCACAATCAACCTTAATCTCTTGCTTAACCTTGTAAAGATTGTCTGTATCTGTGATAATTTTGCTTTGTTTGTATCAATATTGGAACTAAGTCCTATTAACACCAATTCTTAATTTGTTTCTTGTTTCAATTTTAAAATTATTAATTGGATTTTATTTCGGGGTCCTTACCTTTATAATTACTAACTGCTGTCAGCCACACAGCTGGATTTGTTTCTACTTCTGACGGAGCAATGAGTATGGAATGATGACCAGAATAAATACTGAAAAATAATATCAAAATCTTAAATCGGAAAAATGAGTTCAGAATTCATACCCAGAAGTCAAACATAAAAAAAAAATTGTCGCGTGTGGACAAATGATGTTCTTGTCATAATTTTCAATTAAAAGGCCTGAGAAACAAAAAGCTGACTTTATATGGCCTAACGTAAGATAAACAGTGAAACCTGTCTAAACCAAACCTTCTTGGGACCAACTTTTGTGAACAGAATAGCCAGGTGTTCAGTATATGCACGTTAAATAAATAAAGGTTTCCTACACAGGGCTTTTATGTAAAGTTAGGTTTATGCAGGATTCCAGAAACCTGTCTAAACCAAACGTTCTTGGGACCAACTTTTGTGAACAGAATAGCCAGGTGTTCAGTATATGCACGTTAAATAAATAAAGGTTTCCTACACAGGGCTTTTATGTAAAGTTAGGTTTATGCAGGATTCCAGAAACTTCCTTGGGACAAACTTTTGTGTACGGAATAGCCGGTATTTTAGTTTTTACAGGATTCTGATTTATTCAGGATTCCTTTTAGACATGTTTCACTTAATCAACGTTGACAGCTGTAATGATTTATGTCCCCCCCATTACGTTTGTTTATCAAATTTATCAAGTATATTCATGTATAATTTTATTATATTATGTAACTTGCTGTCATTTTCTTATTAATGTATATAACATTATTGTAGAGAGCGGATATACTAAGTTGATATAACTTGTTTCCAATCTAATTGTACATTTATAAGACAATAAAATATGTTTAAACTAAACTAAACTAACCCCTTGATTGATTAAACATCACTCACCTTGTAAGACACCACAACACAAATCCCAATCCACAGTATGGATCTAGACATAGAGTTACGTCCCTTGAGGGATAAAATTCACACTGAAGTTTGATTGCTCTACACAGGGCTGTAGCAGATGCATGAGACATCTGAAATGACACAAGTTTTATAGGTTTTGGATAAAATGGATTACACAGCCAAACATTGTTAATGTTGAAGTCCAAAGAACTGATGATTTCACATCAACATATTACAGTATTCCAGAATAAATAAAGATGAAATTAACATGACAGAATCAATGTTTACTTTAAGATATATGAATAATTTTGAACCAAAACTGACAATACGGATTTACCGATCTTAAATAAACAGTCACTTATCTTATAAATTCACTTTCTGTTTGTACCAAGGGTAACAGTTGAATACAAGTTTGAATGTAACTGGTACCTAGGATATTCAATTAACAAACCTTAACTCCTGCTAACATTCCTGTTGTTGTCAAGGTAACAGATCATTACTAGTACCCTAGGATATTTTAAACAACAAACCTTAACTCCTGCTAACATTCCTGTTGTAGATACACTAAAGTCGAGGTAACAGATCATTTCTGGCGTTGGTGCTCTATAAACGGCAGCCAGTTTTTTCTTACTTAAATCATCTGTATCTATGAACATGGGCCAAGTTTTTGGTTCTACTATAGAAGTGGCTTCCTACAAAATAAAACACTATAACATGTAACTTAACATTCTAGTCATCAATGGTCAATGCTATCTATTATGCTAAACGACACACAAACTTGATTCCAGAAAACTTGTTGTTTAAAAAATGTCATTCAATTTAATTTTACAATCACCTTTCATTACTAACTATCCACATTTTTACTTACCTTTCAATTTATAAACGCTATGGTTAAATAAGCCAAGACTTTGCTAACGTCTGCTAAAGGGACTTGCTATTTTCTTTTTCTTTAATGAATTCAGCGGATATATTTTGTGAAAGTTTCCTTGGGGCCTTACATCTTTCCCCTTGATTTCATCAGTTTTAAAAGATATGAATTTAAATGATACTTTGTTAATGTTTATTAACAGCCTCGTTATGTTACCTTTGATTTCATCAGTTTTAGAACCATAGAACTAGTTAATATGGCTGCTGCCTTGCTAACTTCTACTATCATTTTGACTGTTGGTAAAGTTGTTGATATATTCTGTGGGTGGGGCGGACGTATCGTTACTGGAACACAACCTGAAGTTAAAAATAAAACATTTTAGAAACATTGAGTCTATTTGGCAGGAGTGGTAATCTTTTTCCTTGAATGGAAACATTATTACTGGAACACAACCTGAAGTTAAAAATGAAACATTTCTGAAACATGAAGTCTTGTTCATTGAACGTAATGTAAAGTAAAAAATAAAACTAAAAGAAAAGAGTGAGACCTGAGCTAACATTCTCCAGGCTTCCATTTGATGGTGGAGCGAGAACAATATCCTATTACCCTTAAAGAGTGAGACCTGAGCTAACATTCCCCAGGCTTCCATTTGATTGTGGAGCGAGAACAATATCCTATTACCCTTAATGAGTGAGACCTGAGCTAACATTCCCCAGGCTTCCATTTGATTGTGGAGCGAGAACAATATCCTATTACCCTTAAAGAGTGAGACCTGAGCTAACATTCCCCAGGCTTCCATTTGATGGTGGAGCGAGAACAATATCCTATTACCCTTAAAGAGTGAGACCTGAGCTAACATTCCCCAGGCTTCCATTTGATGGTGGAGCGAGAACAATATCCTATTACCCTTAAAGAGTGTGTGATTGTTGTTTAATGCCAAATGAGCAATTCGTCACCTACATGTATATATATGATGGTGAGAACAAGTTACATTCGATGAGATGATGACGATGTCTACTTTGTACCTTAGTAGGATTTTCATACTGTTAGCTCACTGAAACAATAGTATGAGAGTAGCCATGTCACTCCCCTCAGAGTATGTGCGAACCTATAAAAGGTTATTCCAGAAACATGTCGTGCTCACTAAATAAGGTATCTACATAATATTTATCAAGAGCGCTCCAATCAACCCCTGCATCCCTCAATATATCTGTCATTCAAACTTAATCTAAGATTTGGAGTAAAGTCACAACAATCATTTTACGAAATTATAATGAGAAATAAAAAGATCAATTTCTCAAACTTCTTATTTTTCAGATATAAAATTATTTTAATAATAGCTGATGTTGACTAACAACGTATCTTCATTGGTTAAATGTGGATCAACATGTGGATAGTAAATATTGTGGTCAGTCTAGATTTCAACTTTCACAGCAACAGTTTATTTAAAGGGATTGTTAATAAGTAACGGACTTGTAGTAAGTACATAGTAATATGTACTGATGACTAAAGTAGATATAAACCCAAGCATCAAACGATCACGGTCACAATGCCACACCCCCACCCCAACACCTCTTAATAAATGCTGATTACTTACCCACATATAAACAACCATAAAATGCAGCTATCAACTCGATGCCTGGAAACAGAAAATTTACATATAATTTACTCATTCATGATTTATCACATGGTTTGTAACAAGAGTAACACGACGGGTGCCACATGCAGAGCAGGAACTGCTCACCCTTCCGGAGCACCTGAGTTCAACCCCGGTTTTTAGTGGGGATTATGTTGCTCAATCTTTAGTTTTCTGTGAAATGTTTTGTAGATCGTTGTTTGTCCTTTTGTCCTTTTTCTTTTGACCACTGTGTTGTCTGTCCTTCCATTTACAGCTTCTGATTACCCCTTTGTTATCTTTTATTTTGGGTAAACCTTTCTTACAGAAATCATTTGCAAAGGAATTAATCATTTTGTGCTTTATTATCAAATGAAACCCGTCTTAAAACCATGCAGTTCTTAAATTGCAATTTTCTGCTGTTTTAAAGAAAACAAATTTGAACGAGGACGTGTGAAATGAAAAATGACAAAAAAAGAAATGTACTGCAACTTTTTATTATTTTCCTTTGCTTCAGACGGAATTCTTTCACTTTCAGTTCCATACAATTACTTTAACCGCCACGATATAACTGAAATATTGTTGAAAGTGGCATTAAACACTAAAAACCCCCAACCCCTCAAATTACTTTTATAGTGTTAAGTCTTGCTTCTACAAATTTCCACTAAGGACTCATTACCAATTTTTAGCTCCAAATAAGTTTTTCAGTACCTCATGCATTTTAAGGTCGTGAATCGCATATCTCTGCTCGTTAACCTGTAACCTTTTCCTATAAATAAAATTGAACACAGTTTACCTGGTGGGTATATCAGGGCAACATGGTCACCGGTATTTAGCTTGCCTTTCTCCATTAACATGCAGCCTATCCTCTCAGCTCTCTTATGTAACTGTGAGCATGTCATCTGTAACTGTGGCTGAATCTGAAATCAAAAGTATTACAAGTATTAACGTTGGAATCTTCTCGTAAAAAATAATACAGTGAAACCTGTCTAAACCAAACCCTGAGTAAAAACGGAATACTGTAAATCTAACCCTGTATAAAATGAAATCCTGTATAAACCGAACCCTGAATAAAACAGAATCCTGCTTAAACTGAACTATGACTAAAATGGAATCTTGTATAAACCGAATACTGAATAAAAGAAAATTCTCTATAAACCGAACTTTAAATCAAGTCCCAATGTAGGAAATATTTGTTAATTTAACCTGTATAAATCGAACACCTGTCTATTCCAAACACAAAAGCTGGTCTCAAGGAGGTTCGGTTTAGACAGGTTTCACTGTAATTGTTACAAATCTTTTCTCTGTTTTCATCGCGGACTTCATTATATCTTTTAAAATTGTACTGTTGTTTTAAATAAAAGACGTGATTTTTCATAAACATTGACAAATGTCTTATAAATGAAACACGCAAGTAAAAATTTCAATATTACGTTCAAATAAGAATAAAATTAAGGACTGCATTCTTTATACACCTGTTCCCGTCAACGCCCATTTAATAATTACAAAGCATATTAATACACCTGCAATCATATTTTCTCGTTTACCGGTATATTCCCTTTGTTGTTAGTAGTACGCTATGGTTACTTCAATCTGATTTAAATCACACCTGTCACTTGCTCCCCTTGTTGATATGTTGCACCGTGGGAAATTTGAGGAAACCATATTACAGGTCACATGCAAATGACCCTATTTCATGAATATTTAATGATATGATAAATACAGGTTATGATCTTTTATGGGCCAATCGGATTGCTCATTGCAAATAAAGCAGATTAGTTTTAAAACAAAACCCTTTGATAGTTACCTAAGCTCCATTTTTATTAGATAGTAACATATGATCCATATTAGGCAGTCCTCAGGGGCGGATCCAGGATTTCAAGTTAGGGGGGGGCGCACTTAAAAATATTGACCCGAACGGAGGGAGGCGGGAAATTTGTGGGGTATTTCGTGTGAAAAATCATATTTTTTCCAATTTAACTCTGGATCCACCCCTGGTCCTCGAAATGAAAATTTGAATTTACTGGTCCGAATCAACGTGTCTCAAATTTCTTTTTTTATATAGTTCTAAATTAAAACTGAAAAATTTACTGGTTTGAACAAAGTTTTAATGGTCTGGTGCTCATTGTGAGGACTGATATGGTTTCCTCAGAACTCCCACGCCTTGACATAACAGTAAAGGGGACCAAGCGACAGATGTGATTACAACCAGATTGTGGTTACTTTGGATTACTCAAATAATTGATTATTTCTAAATGAATTTTTTGTCACTTGGACCTAGACATAACATGGTTGAACTGTATAATTCTGGATACACAAGCTACAATATATTTCAATCATGCAACATTCAGAACATGTATAGATGTGAACGAGAACTGCAATGACTTATCCCCCTTTTCCAAATAAAATCTATATTCAGTCAGTAATTAGACAAACAGGAAATGAAACCATTTTAAAGGGAAATAACTCAAGTTGCATAGTTCAAACTCAACAGAATATTGTCTTTTAACATTAAAACATATTTATTATGAACGAGTTTCTGGTTGTATCAGTAATATGTCAGGGGAGTCAAGTTTTTCTTCTTCAGACAATGCATGAATTTCAAAGACCATGCAAATTTTTAAATGGGCTATTAAAACACATTAAATTCGACAAACTATTAATATCAAAGTTTTCTAAAAAACCATGAAATTTAGGTTTTATCGTACTAGTATTGTAAAGAATATTAGACTCTGACACTGAGTATACAAAACAATTCCATTCATGCGTATAAATATTTTTCCTATCCATTCTGACTGTCTTAAGCAGATTCCATATATCTATCTACATATATATATAATATATATCAACCTGTATCATGATATCACCAATGGCTCACAAGAGAAAAGCTTCCCTTTGTGATGGACAAGCTCTGCTCTTTATACTAATATTGATTCATAACATTGTCCAAATCAAGAAAAAAATTAGGAATGCTCCCATGGGACACAGATGTCCCCGCTTCCTGCTAAAGCGACAGGAGCATAAATATATCAGTGCTAATTTGACCTCCCAAACATATAGGGTTGCTATATCTGTCATGATTTTAAGCTATATAATAAGTGGCAGAGTAGATACCAGACAAGTGAACTAACTCCTGATAAAATGTTGTCAGTTTACGAAAGCAAGAAAATAATTATCACCTCAATGTAACAAGTAAATCTTTGTTTGCATCAACATGCTCAGCCATCTTAAAATGACCTTATCTGACCCTTGAACTTTAACCTGATGAAGCATAGACATATAAATTAGCTCAGACATGCTTTAATTTATTATCCTGTACATTTTGTTAGTCATTATTCCAATACATTTATGTTTGTTAGTTTATTTTTACCTGATACGGCCATTTTCCTTGAATCTGATAAAATTTACATCAATTTTGAAAATGAAATTTGCTGTATACATAGAAATGCAAAACTCTGAAAATGTTTGTTTATTTCTTCTTCTACTTCTTACCTATGTCTCACCTTTCTGAATACGAGAAAAACAAACATTTCTTGTATCTGACCCAACATCAAAAAGTGAAGAACCCCGAATTACAGAACTTGATACATGTATATACATATCTTTGAATTTCCAATCTCATTTTGTATTTGTTAATCTATATAATACATTCAACAGATATGGTAAAGCAACTAAAATGTTTTTAACGAGTTAAAATGATAAAGCACTCAAATGATTTGAAGAGTTAAAATGATAAAGCACTCAAACGACTCTGATGAGTTAAAATGATAAAGCACTCTAATGACTTTGAAGAGTTAAAATGATAAAGCACTCAAATGACTCTGACAAGTTAAAAATGATTAAAAGCACTCAAAAGATTTTTAACGAGTTAAAAATGATAAAGCACTCAAACAAATTTGATGAGTTAAAATGATAAAGCACTCAAATGACTTTGATGAGTTAAAATGATAAAGGACTTAAACGACTTTGACGACCTAAAATGATAAAGCACTCAAATGACCCTGATGAGTTAAAATGATAAAAAGCACTCAAACGACCATTACAAGTTAAAATTGAAAGCTACAAATATAAAAAGCACAAATACTGGATATAAAAACACGCATATATAAACAATAAGTTTCCACAAAGATAACTAACCTTTGAATTGAGCATAGTAAATAAAATATGGTCTGGTGTTGTCTGTGATCTCCATCTCAAGATCTCAGTCAAAAATTGATGCTGAAATTAAAAAATAATAATATTATAACTTTCATAAATGTCTGCTATATATATTTTTTATACTGAAAATTAGTTGTGGTCTTCTACACATTCAAAACAAGGGCAACGCAAAGCGTGGCGTATCCCCT
The DNA here is from genome assembly GCA_002080005.1 of Gigantidas platifrons. Classification (NCBI taxonomy): domain Eukaryota; kingdom Metazoa; phylum Mollusca; class Bivalvia; order Mytilida; family Modiolidae; genus Gigantidas; species Gigantidas platifrons. The sequence continues at coordinate 249,967 of MJUT01008999.1, read as the reverse complement.
TGCCTAGAAATTTGACCCGATGACCTTGACCTTTGAGCTATGACCTTGAAAATCAATAGGTTTCCAGACTCTCTTCAGGACTAAGTATGTACCAAGTTTGGTCAAAATCCATTGAAGGATGTGGATTCTAGAGTGTTCACAAGGATATTACTCAGTAAATTTGACCATTGACATTGAAAATCAATAGGGTTCTAGATTTTCTTAAGGACTAATTATGTACCAAGTTTGGTCAAAATCCATTGAATGATGTTGATTCTAGAGTGTTCACAAAGATGTTATGGAAGGACGGACAGAAGGAACGACGGACGGTAGCGTTTCTATATCCCTTTGCAACTTCGTTGGCAAGGAGATAATTATTAGTAAACAGGATAAAATTGTTGAATCAAATGACTTTGGACGGGGCATCAGAATGTGAAATTCAGAGGCACTGAGAAGTTTTAAACATGCAGAGTAGTTTCGGTGGTACAATGAAATTGTTATTGCCTTCATATGAGGTGAACATCAAGTTGTCAATCCCCGAGAGGTTGTTTTCACTCGAATTAAACCCCTCAGGGAAAAGTTTGTCAGTGACTTACAACAACTCAGTGGTTTTCTCCGGGTACTTCCTCCAACAAAACAGAAATATTGTTGAACGTGGTGATAAATACCATAACCCTAGCCAGGTTCATTTTAAGTAATGGTGTTTGAAAACTTTATTTCGATGGGAATAAATAAGATATTTCTGCAGTGGGTTTTACAGGAAATGTGATACAATACCTTTTTAGCATTATCTGTTTCTTCGTCAGATGATGTGAGTTCTCTCCCCTGAGCCCAGGCCATTCTGGCTCCTTGTACAATATTTCCAACATGAACAGCTGATGGTGTCACGTCTGTAAAAAAAAATCATTATTTTATTAGATTAGCAGTATTTCAGCTATATTGTGGCATTCAGATTATGTCAATATCACTTTTGATTTTCTTAATTATTCAGATTTACTTTAATTAATTGTGGGAAAAATTCCTATTTCGCTCATAAAAACTTGCCCAGCTGAATACAAGATGTATTTCATTTCTGTTAATTGGTTGCTTTATTATAATAGTAACAGAAACTGTGCATCTTATATTCAGTTGTTACTCTCAGAAATTAAAATGTGAAAAAAATGCATTGTGTAATATATAACAAAATGTTATGAAACTTTCTGGTGGTTTCATTTATTTTCCGTTGGTGTCAGGTTTCGTGGAATGACAGACACTGAGATGTTTGTTGACATTTGAATTCGTGTTTTCGATACTTGAAAATGACTTCTCTTGTTATTTACGCATTTCGTTGAGCAATAAATTTCACAAAAATTGACAAAACAAAAACAAACAAAAATTAATTCACAGTAGTTCGTGTAAAGCAGTGATTTGCCATCATATTATTATTATTAATATTCCTACCTGGTTTGTGTTCCCGTGGTTTTGGAAGGTTAGTTACACATGTGTGTTAAGATTCCTACCTGGTTTGTGTTCCCGTAGTTTTGGAAGGTTAGTTACACATGTGTGTTGAGATTCCTACCTGGTTTGTGTTCCCGTGGTTTTGGAAGGTTAGTTACACATGTGTGTTAAAATTCCTACCTGGTTTGTGTTCCCATGATTTTGGAAGGTTAGTTACACATGTGTGCTAAGATTCCTACCTGGTTTGTGTTCCCGTGGTTTTGGAAGGTTAGTTACACATGTGTGTTAAGATTCCTACCTGGTTTGTGTTCCCGTGGTTTTGGAAGGTTAGTTACACAGAAGTGTTAAGTAGAGGTGAAATGATTCACCGAAGTTTCGATGAACCGCGGTATTTTCGTCTAGTTTGATTTTCGATTCATTTGATCCGTATTTCGGTTCGGCATCGGTCCGGAATGTTCCTGTGGTTAGAATGACTTTTTTGTTCATCGAACAAAGTTAACATGGCTACGTCGGAAAACGCTGAAGAACTTGAAGTGGCAGTAGAGCTACAGGGCACACCCAAATTAATAGATCCACCTGCTTCCTTTAGGTCAGCGGTCTGGAAGTATTTCGGGTCCGCAGAAGTCGATGGAAAGGTTGACAAATCAAAATCCGTTTGTAAAATATGCTTTGCAAGTGTTTCTACCAAAGTTTAACATTACGTGACCTGATTTAAACTTATCTGTACATTGTATTAGAAATGTTAATTGTCAAACTTGAGTTATGAGAGTTCATTAAATATTGCAAAACAATGTAAACATTTCTACATTTTACATAGGGTTGTTCCAAGCAAAAGTATCTGGGGGTGGCTTACAATAAGTGTACCAAATTCAATGCTTTGAAAGACCATGTATTTTATTTGGAACAGCCCTAATCATAGTTCATGTAAGGAACATATAAATAACACACAGAGATTAATAACAAACAAAATCTATACAAAAAATCTGACCACACATGGAATAAGATACAACACTGAAAATGAAGACCAAACGACTTAGTTTCTACTTAAAATGTATCGTATCGTGACCCTTGTATCGCAAGGTAGGTGTATCGTTACAGCCCTAGTGTTAAGATTCCTACCTGGTTTGTGTTCCCGTGGTTTTGGAAGGTTAAGTTACACATGTGTAAAATTCCTACCTGGTGTGTGTTCCCGTGGTTTTGGAAGGTTAGCTACACGTGTGTTAAGATTCCTACCTGGTTTGTGTTCCCGTGGTTTTGGAAGGTTAGTTACACATGTGTGTTAAGATTCCTACCTGGTTTGTGTTCCCGTGGTTTTAGAAGGATAGTTTCACATGTGTGTTAAGATTCCTACCTGGTTTGTGTTCCTGTGGTTTTGGAAGGTTAGTTACACATGTGTGTTTAGATTCCTACCTGGTTTGTGTTCCCGTGGTTTTGGCAGGTTGGTTACACATGTGTGTTAAGATTCCTACCTGGTTTGTGTTCCCATGGTTTTGGAAGGTTAGTTACACATGTGTGTTAAGATTCCTACCTGGTTTGTGTTCCCGTGGTTTTGGCAGGTTGGTTACACATGTGTGTGGACACATGAGTACATTTGCAGGGTGTAAACTTCCTTCTAAAAATCTCTTCTTTGTCTCATGTAAATGTATACCACCTAGAGGGGTCTGTTAAAATAAGAATCATAGCAATGCTTAAAATAATGTAGACATAGAACAATAACAATCATGCATGCAGTGCAATCAAATTGCAGTGAGTGGTTGTTGCTTACTGCCAACTGCAATTTTTCAGCTATATCATGGTGAGAACAAGTTAATTTTCAATGGGATGATGATGAGGTCCGCTTTATACTAGACCAACACGCTTAGTTGGATTTTTATAGTTTTAGCTCACTGAAACATCAGTCTGCGGATAGACATGTCGCCCAACTCCACGCATTACACTTTGCTATTTCTCCTTAAGGCTGTGTGCTAAGCGGAATAGCAACAAATACAAATTTTCTGGTCTTTGGTTTGACCTGATCAGGTAATTGCAGTGAACCATGTCTAAACCAAACCCTGAATAAAACAGATTTTGTAGGAAATCTTTGTTCATTTAACCTGTATAAAACCAACACCTGTGCCAGATATTCCCAGTTATTGTGGAGATTCTGTTGTCCAAGCTTTTGTTGTTTTGTTTTGTTCCACCTTTATCACTGAACTGTTTTTATTTCTGCATCAGGAATGTCCCTTTATTCAAATATCTCTTTGATCTTTGTGTTCATCCCAAAAATTCAAATTGTATTTATATTTTCAGTATCAAGCAATAAATTTAGAATAAATCTTGTAAATAAAAGAAAATAAACAAATTTGGCTTACCTTTGGTAAATAATTAGGAGGGACTAAAGACAAACAAAAGACGCCAACTTGATGTATACTATCAACAGCTTGTAAAACTCTACTCATCCACTGGAAGCTCTGTAAAAAAAAATCATCATATAACATAGATGGTGAAATAAACAGGACATTTCTGGAAATAATCATTTACTGCTTTAAAATGAGTGAGTGATTGTTGCTTAACGATAACTCAGCAATTTTTCAGCTATATCATGGCGAGAACAAGTTAATTTTCAATGAGATCATGATGAGGTCATCTTTGCACTAGAACAACATGCTTAGCGGCATTTTAATATAGCTAGCTCACTGAAACAGTCCACGGATAGACATGTTGCGCCACTCGGACACATTATCTTGATTCCGAGCCAATCAGTCTTTGCTCTTTCTCCTTAATGCTGTATGATTAGCGGAGAAGCAACAAATACCAATTTTATAGTCTTTGGTTTGCCCTGATCGGGGATCAAACTCACGATCTACCGCACTGGAGGCAAGGACGCTAGCCATTACACTACTGATGCGGTTTTGAACTTTGTAAAAGGGAAATAGTCCATTTGATTTCAACAAAGATGCTGTTCCTATTTCTTATCAAAATATAGATTTTCCATCCCTCTATTGCTACATCATTTTGAGTTATAATACTTGACACCTGCCGTCTTATTCAAGTAAAACTGACCTCTTCCTCTGTACAGTCAGGCCTCTGTTCAGCAATTATCACAATTCTTTCATCTTTAAGTACATTAATAGAAAATACAGCTATCCTACAAAAGAGAAACACATTTTACATTCATGAGTGACATTACTGATAAACACAATTCATAAAAAAAAAAACATCAGTTTTGAAGGTCTCGACTTTGGACTTGCTGTGATACTAGTGATAATGTCTGTCTCAACCTACAAAATTGACATTATTCTATATTTCTATTGATGCCAATAATAACTTTGAAGTTGGATTAGTGTTATAATTTCACAAATTTGATAAGGGCATACAAATTCCATTTCGAGAGCGGCATGGTGTTGCATAGGGAAGGTATTGTGCTATATCATGCTAAAATTGACTTGGGAAAACATGATACATGAGTATATATTTCTAATTGTAGGTCATTCTTATTTCATATTTTATATTATCTTTTAATTTTTATATTTTAAGGTTTCAGTGGTGCTGTATCTGGAGTGACATAATTTGCACATTTCCCTTCCATTGGCATTAAACTTTGTCTAATTTTAATGAATTGCAACAATGAAGGGAGATAACCCATACTAACCTTCCTCTATATATAAATTTCATTGGTTCTACAGCTAACACAGTAGCTATAATATCGTCTGTATTGTGTCGTCGACCAGAAATCTGCATTAAACCTTCTTTACTACCACAAACAAATACTAAACCACCCTGAAAAAACAAAAATATTATTGCATAAAATTTGGGAAAACAAAGACATTGCATAAAATTGAAAAAAAACCGATATTGCATAAAATTTGATCTAGTTCAAATTTTGAAAGTCTGTGGTCAATTAAGGCCCTTCAACATTTTGAGTGTGTGAGTAATTTTTTAGCTATATTATGGCAAGAACAAGTTATATTTCCATGAGATGATAATGATGTCTTCTTTGTACTAGACCAACATGCTAAGTTAGATTATTTTAGTGCTAGCTCACTGAAACAACAGTTCACAGGCAGACATGTTGCTCACTTGGAAAATATTTCCTGATTTCGGGCTAACAACTATTTGCTCTTACTCCTTAATGCAAATACAAATTTCATAGTCTTTGGTTTGACCTGACCAGGCTCAAAACCAATGATCTACCACACTCAAGGCATGCACGCTAACCATTACACCACCGATGAACCCACAATCTACCACACTCAAGGCGTGCATTACACCACCGAAGAAGTTCAACATTTTGAAGTTCAATGTAATTTTGGATTTTCAATTAACATGTGCTTGTGTTAACTGGATGTCAGATGCAATGAGACATCTGTTTCTGGCAAAACATTTCAACGACAGTATGTTTATCGAGGATTTGCTAAAGTGATGTCCATGACGTAAATAAAATGTCATGTGAGAAATCAACAATATATAATATGCTTGTATCACTTTTTTGTTGCTAGATAATAGATATTATTATGTGTGATAATCAAAGGGAAAATTTACAAATCAGATATTAGAAAAATACAGACATTATCATCTAAGCTGATACATACCGGTCCTAAGAATCCTAGTAACCCTGTCCGTACATATAGTTTGTCTCCTATAGGTCTACCATCACTGCTTAAAGGTTGAATCTGTCAAGGAAAAAAATATATCAATAGAAAACACAATAAAAACACGCTTTCAATGAGTGTAGATTCATTTAATTGGTTTGGTTTGGTTTTATGGTATTTAACGCCACTTTCAACAATATTTCAGTTATATCATGCAGTCAGTTTTATTAGTGGAGAAAACCAGAGAAAACCACCGACCTGCCGCAAGTCACTGACAAACTTTATCATATAATGTTGCATCGAGTGCATCTTGCCATGAACGGAGTTCAAACTCACATCATTAGTGGTAATAGTCACTGATTGCACAGGTAGTTATAAATCCAACTAACATACAATCATGACCACGACGGCAGGATGTTCCTTGATAGCTGATTTCATGTTTTTAATATGCTGCTCTTTTATTTGTGTAAAAGTGGCTTTGACAAACGATTGGTTTTCAAGTTGATTGAGTTTGAGCTATTGATATTTATCTGTATTACTAGCTGTGTGGTGTAACCACCGAAAATACAAATCTCTAAGACATGAGACCTACCTGGAAAGTATTACTAGTGACACCTTGTAATCCCCAGTAATTACTGCCTGTGTAACCAGCACACACACAAAGCTCGCCAACTTCATCAGTTTTACATAGATATGGCAGACCATCAACTTTTATCACAATCATCACAGCTGAAATAACAAAAAAGTTTGTACAAGGATAGCTTTAAGCTGACACTGTCTACATGTGGGTTAGGGTTATGGTGTTTAACGCCACTTTCAACATTATTCCAGTTATATTGTGGCAGTTAGGTTTATTGGTGGAGAAAACCAGAGTACCCAGAAAAAATCACCACCCTGTCGCAAGTCACTGACAAACTTCATCACATAATGTTGTATTGAGTACACCTCGCAATGGCAAACCGTTAACTTTTATCACAATCATAAAGTTAGATTGTATATGGATTGCTTCATCATTTAATTTAAAAATAAATAAATATGGAAGAATGTGTCCATAGGTTACGGATGTCCCTGCTTCCAGCTAAGGTAAAGATATTTTTCTGCAATTGAAGGGGCATATCTCCAGTACAGAAAAGTGGTAAAGTCTAGAATTGAATTTGGCCTACATTTTATGTGCAAAATTCAAATGATTTGTTAAGCTATTGAAGTGAAATTCAATGATGAAGAGATGTACATACAGACATGGGTAAGACATGCCCTGGACACCTAGCACTGGCACATAAACCCTCACCCCCCCCAAAATGCAATCTTAAACCATTCATGATTGTCAGCAGATCTGCGTTATTGGATGAGTTAGTTAGTGATTGTTGTTTAACGCCAAACCAGCAATTTTTCAGCTATACCATGGCAAGAACAAGTTACATTTTATGAGATGACGATGTCTCCATTATACTAGACCAACATGCTTGAATGGATTTCTATAGTGCTAGCTCACTGAAGCAGCAGTCCACAGGTAGAACTGTCACTCCACTCGGACAAATTATCCTGATTCCGAGCCAACCAGTCTTTGCACACCTTACTTAGTGGAGAAGCTTCAAATACCAATTTAAGTCTGTGGTTTGAGCCGACAGGGGCACGAACCCACTACCTACAGCACTCGAGGACAGGGGCACGAACCCACTACCTACAGCACTCGAGGACAGGGGCACGAACCCACTACCTACAGAACCCACTACCTACAGCACTCGAGGAGAGGGGCACGAACCCACTACCTACAGCACTCGAGGAGAGGGGCACGAACCCACTACCTACAGCACTCGAGGACAGGGGCACGAACCCACTACAGCACTCGAGGAGAGCATTTTAACCATTACACCGCTGATGTGATTGCATTTAGCATTGGTGACGCAAGAAAAATATATGTCTGACATGACTAAGAGGCTATTAAGTAAGTTGTTTACCTCCTGGCATGACCTGACCACAATCCTGGAGTGTTAAAGATGTCAAACTATTTTCACTGTCTACTCGAACCACACCATGACTCAATCCTAACATGGACAGAATACCACGACCTGTAGCACTAGCACTTGTTCTTCCTGGCCTGAAAAAAAAATTAAACTGAAAAATTCATAAACAACTGTACATTACAGCTAAATACGATTCAATTTTTAAAAGAGAACTAGAGGCTCAAATGAGCATGTACGATTAATCTGGTAAAGAAAATTAAGATAACAATATCCTTTTGCGGTATATGAACTTGATCCCATTAACCAATGGTGGTTTCATTCGTAAAAATTTGAACCTTCATATCACAATACTCCTTCCAGCAAAATCAATTCCATTTTTTGGTAGTTTTTTTTTTGTTTTCTTTTTTTCTTTACAAATTATAGATAAGAAATTTTTATTTTTGTTCACAGATAAAACATTGTTTAAGTCAGCTCAAATATTGTTCCAATTACTGTATACAAATATTGCAGTGAGTGGTTTTAAACACCCAAAGCCCAACTTTAGATTAAATGGACTTTATCAATTGACTGAGACTAATTCATAAATACTGTACCTCCTTACAGAGACAGTAAGACCTTCTACAGAACTGGCACAAGGACATATAGCATCAGATTTAAGTCCTTTACCCTGGAACGCATTAAAGAACGCATCACAGGAGGTCAGAGACCCTGAAATTATAAGGTCATTAGGTCAATAGGTCATACAATAAATCCTGTCTAAATCAAACATATGGTTCAGTTCCACAGTCTAATATAACTTTGTAACTTAAATCTGTGTATAAAACTGAACACCTGTCTACTCTGGAGAACAATTTTGGTTGCAAAACGGTCAGTTGTTTAGAAGTTTTTCCTTGAAATGTGACAAAATTTGACAAAATTCAGCTCTAAACAAAACGGCCTTTACAAATATTTATATTGTAATGTCTTTAAACAATTATTCACAGTGCTTGTCTAATTAATTTTCTTTTTATTTACATTTGCCATTATTGTTAGCTGCATTTAAGTGAGAATAGCGTTAAAACCTGTATTATGTGACCATAATTTTTATTTCTCTTCACATTGCATTTCATATCAATTAAACCTGCATTAAACGACCACCTGTCTTATGTGACCATATTTCACTGTTCCCTTGGAAGGTCACATAATTTAATTTAATGCTTTATTTATTTATAGAGGATTACAAACAGCCGAAGGCTACAAAGTTGGTCTCCTCAACATACATATGATATAAAACATTATATACAAGACAAGACAAACAATACAACAGTCTATCTCACACTCATTCACTCATAATAGTTAATACAAATTATATTTTCAAGAGCAATTTAAAATATTTGCAAAGCATATAATTTATAGAAATCTATTGCTATTTTCAATGAATTCATATACAAACTGAAATATAACTATGTTATCATCCATAGATAAATCATCACTTCCTTGAAGAAAAAGCTCAACTAAATACGTGTTTAATTCATTTTTGAAACTATTTAAATTCACATTTGGACAGAGCAATGATTTAATCTTGTGAAAAAGTGTTTTTCTTAATTCATCATGTTTATCGCAGTAAAGACAGGTTTGACTGTATTTATGCAAGTCAGAATATTCTCTTCCTTGAACAACTCGGCATAAAATATGGTACTTAGACAACTAAAATACTCTGACAGCTTCTTTTACGTAAAATTCATGTACAGTCAAACCTGTATATAAAGGGCACTCAAGGGAACCTGAAAATGTGCCCTTTATATACAGGTTAAAATTATATGCACTATTCATTAATGGGAAAAATGAAGTTGTCCTTTATAGACAGTGATTTGTTGTATAGAGGTTCCCTATAAGACAGGTTTAACTGTATGTCAACTTCATAACAACAAGGTTTGACTATGAATTAATTACACATGTAGAAATATACTCACAAGGATTTGCTCCATCGGCCACCAACAGGAGACGTAACGTCCCAAAGTTTATATCTTTATGATCTTTTTGTGCCAGCAAACCCCAGTGCATATCTCTGGATTTCACAATAGCTACCGAAGCTGAAAAAAACCCGACAATTATCAGCACATTTACTATGTATTGTATTCTAAGTCACATATCTCTGGATTTCACAATAGCTACCGAAGCTGAAAAAAACCTGACAATTATCAGCATATTTACTATGTATTGTATTCTAAGTCACATATCTCTGGATTTCACAATAGCTACCGAAGCTGAAAAAAACCCGACAATTATCAGCATATTTACTATGTATTGTATTCTAAGTCACATATCTCTGGATTTCACAATAGCTACTGAAGCTGAAAAAAAACTTATCGGCACATTAGTATGTAACATTAAATAGTGTCCGCCCTTACAATTGTCTCCTATGATAAAGTCCAAGGACGGAATAAAGAACAGCAATGACTTCGTTCGGTCTGTGTAAGGTTTTTCATTACAAATATAACACAACCGGACACAATTTCACAGGACACTATTATGTCTTACAAATACACATTGTATATTCTACATTACATACATTGTTGTTTTTCCTGCACTTGTTCTATTTGAGCAGTTCAACTACATTCACTGGATAATTTTTGTTATATATTGTCAATGATTTTTGAACAACAGCTAATCATAGCACAATACAGTTCTATTACAAACAATTGATGATTTTTTATTTTTATTATTTCCCATGTACCTGTATGTCTATTATACATGTGTATGCAAAATGCATGTAACGATTCTGCCTCTTGTAGAGATCTTCATTGGAAATAGAATATCTTATTGTTCTTTGTAGGTTTATCGACTGAAAGGTTTTATATGTGAAAATGATGTAAAGAAGCGGTACCTTTGTATTTTGTTGTCATTTTCATCCATGATGCAGGATCCACTTTCATCAAAGAATAAGGTACAAATATCACATGCATACCATTAAATACACTCTGCAAAGAATAAGGTACAACCATTCAATTCATTCAAATAAATATATATTATGGATGATTTGTAAATTTGTTTAATGATATTTACTCACAATAATATTAAGCTTTGTCAACTCTCAATAAATATGATAGGCTCAGATCAGCGTCTGGACTCAAAATCGGCATCCTTTCCAAATTCTCATATCTATGTGTGATTTATTGGTTAGGGTTCAGGTTAGGGCATACATCAGTGATGCTATTGGACGTCGATTTGAGAAAGTGAGAAACGGCCATAGATTTGAGAATTGGACGCTGATTTGAGAATTTGAAAAAAGGACATAGATCTGAGGTACAGATGTGTGTGATGTAAAAATCAGAAGTGGATTTGAGGATTGGATGTCGATTTGAGTCTTACAAATATACTATCAATGATATGTTTACTTGAAATGGACCTCTTTATCTCATCTCCCATCTTAGGCTGTTCACTAGACCAACACACTTGTAGTATTGTTTTAGTGCTAGTTCATTAAAATAACAATCTACAGGCAGACATGTTGCTCCACTCTGACACATTCTAAGCCAACCCGTCTTTGCTTTTGCTCCTTAATACTGTGAGCTTAGAGGAGAAACAACAAATACCAATTTTATAGTCTTAAGAGTGTAATCGGGGCTCAAACCCATGATCTACCACACTCAAGGCGTACTCGCTAACCATTACACCACAGATGCAGTTTTAATTCTAACTGACAAGGTGCAATGTCGCCAACCTTTATGATATTTATACTTACACATAAAATCCCATGCCACAAACCAACGTCACGTTTAAAATCTAAAACACACACCATTACTTCTCCTAAAAAAAATAAAAAAATAAAATGAAATTCATTATCGGCAAACTGGACATTTTATTTCATTGACCTCACTGTGAGATATTGTCAGTGTCAGCGTAGTAACTCTGATACGGGAAAATATCAGTCAGTGTGACATCACATTATGACGTTTAATCCAAGCTGGTCGTACTCAGGCTAGCTGCGATACTAGTGATGATGTACACCTTATATGTGATGATAACAATAAAAGTCCCCAGGGGTCTGGATGAATAGCAATAAATAAAAAGATGAACTGTGAGCTAATGTTCACTTATGATACCCCCGCATATATGTTCAATGTATATAAAAACCAACTAAGTCGGCAAACAGGAAGTAGAATCTGACAGGTCCAAAAATGCTTCCCACAATATGGCATACCTATATGAAGCTTGTGACCAAATATCAGATTTCTGCCATCAATA
>MJUT01008999.1:194788-223618 GCA_002080005.1 Gigantidas platifrons | reverse complement strand
AAAGCTTAATAAAATAATGAACCTTCGCTATCATACCTTCTAAAGCTTAATAAAATAATGAACCTTCGCTATCATACCTTCTAAAGCTTAATAAAATAATGAACCTTCACTATCATACCTTCTAAAGCTTCATCATCTTCTACAAAATACTCTTTTAATGGTTTTCTTTTTGGCCTCTGAAAGTAAATAATAATATTGTTTTTGAAGATTCAAATACATAAAACTGAACAAAATCTTTATAACATTTTTATCATAAAAATCATTACTTAATATATATTACTTCAATCTTTATTATAAGATTTATAGTAACAAAAGGCTGGTAAAATATGCTTCAGTCCAGTAAAGTGAACATTTCTACTGGACCGATTGTCCAGTTATATTCTAACTTGTATCTAATTTCATACAGTTAAATATTTGATATATGACCTGTCTTTACAAGTTTAAACAGATAAAAAGAACTGTCTGGTGAAACCCCAATCCACGAGTAGATGTCTGGAAACCTTATCACTTCAGGTGAGTATCAGGGTACAAACCCAAGTCAATGTTGTTAGGTTTGTGGTCATAGGCAGACAATTTAAGAAATCGTTCACCCAGTCCCCATACATCACATATACAATGTAGTTAATACATACTTTTAATGTGTTGAGCAACTGTTGAATTTTAGCAGAGACTTTTCCTTGATGTCTTGGACCTGAAAACAAATGAAAAAAATATTATACAATAAGATTAATATGTTTTCTACGAAAAATTAGTGAAATATTGTGTATTAATTTGATTAGAATTTGTAAAAGAAATGACTTTTAAGTTTCATGCTTACAAGAAATATCTTCATCTTTTTAACATCTTCAGGGGACATAACTCCTTGATAAATTTTGTGGTTTGGTTTTGGTTTTATGGTATTTAATGCCACTTTCAACAATATTTCAGTTATATCTTGGCGGTTAGTTTTATTGGTGGAGGAAACCGGAGTACTCTGAGAGAACCACCGACCTGTCATAAGTCACTGACAAAAGTCAGTGATAAATTTTGTGTTTTTGAACTCAAGTGAGATATTGTTAATAATATTGGTGAGAATCTGTCAAGAATATAAGATTACCAAGGCACTAGAAAAGATGCATTGCAACTCATGGTGTGTTCATATCTTAAAGGCTTCTTTTTTACAGCTTTCTGGAAGAGCCTTCATCAGGTACACTCATAGTCAAAAGATTAGAAAGACAAATAGTTTAGAAGTCTTTGGAGGCAAGTAAAACAAATGGCCCAAACAGGAAAGCCAAATGCTATGGTTACCTGTGTCAGAGGGAGATTAACCTAGCTATAATAAATTACATTATTTAAGGTGGTACCATACACTTCAGGTAAAATTTGATCTGCTCGTTTAATTTTCTTATTTTTGTAATAAATATCAAAATTTTAACAAATTCCAACCAACAGACTCAGAGTTATAAATTCACTAGCCACATAGCAGCTTTTCTCTCTGTGGTTTTGATTACTGAGATGCTTGAAATCTGCATACAAACATCATATGATCAAAACGCTCAACTGATTTTAAAGAGTTATCTCCCTGTAGTGTTAGTTACCACCTTAAGAACTGTAAATTTCAAACAAGTATATCTAATAAACTATGTCAAAAATAAAACACTGACTACTGGGCTGATAATTATAATACCCTCTGGGACTAATAGTCGACCAGCAGAGGTTTCGACCCATTGATAGTAATAAAATGTAGATATCTAATTTAGTGTGCACGACACGTTTCTAGAATAACCTTCACCATAGTCAAAAGATATTGTAGCATACTCACCATCGTCAGACAATCCTGTTACGCTGCCTGTATTTGTCATGCGTACGGAGGAGATGTGTGAGGCAGCGTACGGTCCAACGCGATCAGCTTGTCTGGTACTTTTTGCATTGTTGGTAACATCTGGTGGTTGTGAAATAGGTTGTGCTGGAAACGAAAAATAATGCAGAAATTGTTTTTGGGTCATAATGTATTATGCATTGCACATTCATAATAACTTTTCAATTTTTTTTTCAAACATTAAAAACAAATTATTTTTATTTTTCAAAACACATTTTATTATTTTGTGAACACACAGTGAAACCTCGCTGTGTTACTGTCAATCAGACAGATTTTTTCACTTCAAAATACCAGCTTATTTAAATCATCTATGATAAATCAAGCTCAAAAGTTTCTATGAAGGACCAAATTATTATTTCAAGTTTTCTAAGGAAATAACTCATATTTTTTAATGCAAATTTTTCATAGTTCAAAACGTTCAACAGAAGCCAAGTTTAAATTTTGTTTCCATGACAACAACCTAGTGTAAGTAAAAAATACACATCAATCTATCAAAACGTCTGTGCATTGTGCATTTTATTGTTCTTCAACTTCTTTGCAAATTCTGGCAACTTTCCGAATTTTCCAACAAAATTACCAAAATTTGAAATAGTTGTATTGTAAGTACAAAATGTACTCACAATGGCGTGAATGGTGGATATCTGTTACAGCTTGTCTGGAGGTGTTCCCTGGTACAAAGAACATTGCACTTTGAGGTCTCTGCTCACGCCCCTGGTGGTGGGGGGAATGGTCAGAGTAGGAAGATGAGCTAGCACCGCTGTCCCGCAATCTCCCACCTCGTAGAAAATCACGGTTCTGATCTTCACCAAAAATACTATCGTCATCCGAAGAGGAATCTAAAAATAGATATAGTATTGACATAATCTCTATATAAGCACAAAGAGACATTGACATTGTCAGTAGTCCTCTGGTTAAAAATCTTCAAAAGACTACCAACATAAAAAAAAAATTGTAGTAAGTAATATTTACCAAGATGGTTTTCTCCATATACTCCGGTTTCCTCCATCAATAAAACTGACCGCCACGATATAACTGAAATATTGTTGAAAGTGGTGTTAAACACCATAACCCTAACACTCTTATGGTGAGGTGTACTCGATACAACATTATGTGATAAAGTTTGTCAGTGACTTGTGGCAGGTCACTGGAGTTCTCCAGGTACTCTGGTTTCTTCCACCAATAAAACTGACTGTCACGATATAACTGAAATATTGTTGAAAGTGGTGTTAAACACCATAACCCTCCAGTCATGGAACTTTTGAGTGCGAGTTCGTACTCATTAAAAAAAATTAGCCAATCAGAACATTGTATCAAGTAAATACTTTATTCTGATTGGACAAGTGATGAAAATAGCTAACATGGGTCTTTGGATCAGATGAACTAAAAACTGAATTTTACCATGTCTGTCACGTTGTCGTTCCTGGCCTTTATAATTTACAGATGTCCGTTTGGAAGGTAAAGGCATAACTGGTACCCTCTTATTGTGTTGAGCCAAAGCTTGCATCACTGCTTCTGTACGAACCTCTACAAAAACAAAACATTTATTTTTAATTTCCACAAACCAAAAGCTTGAGTGTGATACAAAACGTTTATGGACTAGTTCAAAAGAATATGCTGAAAGTATTTTTGCTTTGTTATACATGTATAAATGGGCAAAGATGAAACATTTTAAATCTGATTTGATCAGTAACTTGAACTACACCCAAAAAAAAAACTTGACTGTGATAAAACATGCATATTGACAACATTTGGTACATGGCAAGATGACAAGATGGATCTTTGTTTTCTTTCTATAATGCTGACAAGGTTGTAATGTACATAAATCCTGGGTTTTTGACTGGAGCGTAGTGGTCTTATCTTTTTCATAGATTAAAAGTGAGTAAGTGATTGTTGTTTAATGCCAATTCAGCAATTTTTCAGCTATATCATGGCAAGAACAAATTGATTTTCAATGAGATGATGATGATGAGGTCCACTTTGTTCTAGACCAACACGCTGAGTTGGATTTTTATAGTGCCAGCTCACTGAAACAACAGTCTGCATATAGATATGTCGCTCCACTCAGACATATCATTATGGTTCTGAGCCAACCAGTCTTTGCTCTTTCTCCTTAATGCTGTGTGCTTAGTGGAGAAGCAACAAATACTAATTTCATAGGCTTTGGTTTGACCCGACCAGGGCTGGAACCCACGATCTACCACACTCGAGGAGAGTACACTAACCATTACGACACCGATGCGGTCATTCTTTTGGTCATTGTAATGTATTGTTTTTATTTCTTCCATGTCCGACATTTGATTACCTCCCTATGATAACTTCAAACGTTTTCATGACCATGAGCTAACATATGGCAGTTACCTGAATGAAATCTATGATCCTCTCTGGTAACCCTCCGTCCCTCTTTCCTGTTGGCAGCGGTCTTTGGACTTGGTGCATTTTGACCTACAAAACATAATTGCTTTGTTATATATCTCTTCCAACTAAATGTATCAAGTCACAAACAAGTGCCTCAATGTAGCCTACATTTGCTCACCTTTTAAATGGTTGCTCGTTACTAGTGGTTTAAATAAGGGTTGGGCTGTGTAATGGGTTTGTTTGGGGGGGGGGGGGGTTGGATTTGGTCATGGTCATGATTTAGGTGGAAATAAGAGGGTTGGGTTTGGTTAATGGTATGTAATGCCACTTTCAACATTACTACTAGTATTTCAGTTATTTTGTGGTGGTAAATTTCATTGGCGGTGGAAACCTGATCATGAGTATCCTGAAAAATCCACTGACCTGTGGCAAGTCATTGACAAATTTTATCATGTAAAAGTTATTTCAAGCTCACCTTGCCTAGAGTGGGATTCAAACTCACAACTTTAGTGTTGATAAGCAAATTGCATCTAGGTACAAAAATGTAGATGAAAATCTACCTACAGTAGTCTCCCTCTTATAAGACCACCTCTGTTATCAGGCCAGATGTCAGACACACACTACTAAATTGTCTCCCTCAAGAGAGGTCACCCCTGTTATAATGCTACTTTTCATTTCAGATGCGGTTGCCTTATAAGACTGGGCTTACTGTACCACACGATGATGACCATGAAAAAAATTCATGCCCAAGCTAGGTTTCTGAAATTTTGTTATTCTAATTTGCATATTGTGATGAAAACAGAAGTACAGAAGTACAATGTAGTAGTCATTCTTCTTCAAGTTCTTGACCTTAAGTTTGTCACTTGTAAATAAAATTATAAGCTATAAATAAGCTACTAGTAATCACTTGAAATAAACCTGAATAACCAGATCATATATGGATGTAACAACAGTACTAAATTCAATACACAATGTGTGACAAATGTAGGCGTTCCTTTTAATAGGACGACTCCATATGAATGTAATTATAAACAGTAGGTAGATCGTGTGTAGACAAATCTTGTTTTTCTAAAGCAAAAAAAATCTTTAATTTGGAATTCATGATAATTTTTTTGAGTAGGGACAGTTTTGGTAGGTTAGTAAGTCATACAATACTGAATAGTCCCCCTTCTTGAAAGGCCACTCTCAAGCAGGGATGATCCTGATTACAAAATAAAATAACTGAATCAACGAAAAATAGCTGAAACCATCTACATCCCCTTTCAAAATGGTCATTTTTTACCTGTTCTGACCATGTCCAGCAACTTTCAGAAAACAATTTTCAGAGAAAAATAGCTGAAATCAGTTAAATAACTGAAAACAAAAATCATCCCTGCCACCCCTCTTATCAGGTCAGATTTCAGATGCTCTGACATATACTAAATTACTACTAAATTGCCCCTCCCCCCCTCAAGTGAGGCCACCACTGTTATAAGGCCACTTCTTCACTACAAATGGGGTCAGCCTTATTAGTGGGTGACTACTGTATATGTTATAAAAAAACCAACTTATGAGTGGCCTAATGTATTTTTCCCCTATACAGTGTTGTACCCTTTGACCTTCAATACACTTATGACAAAGTTTGTACAGTTGTACCCTTTGACCTTCAATACACTTATGACAAAGTTTGTAACTACTATAGAACATCAATTTTCTATTTACACAGAACAATGAATATCAGTAAATAACTTCATTATAACATCGTGACCTACAATGTACAATG
This sequence comes from Gigantidas platifrons, assembly GCA_002080005.1. Lineage (NCBI taxonomy): Eukaryota > Metazoa > Mollusca > Bivalvia > Mytilida > Modiolidae > Gigantidas > Gigantidas platifrons. The sequence goes on along the minus strand of MJUT01008999.1, from coordinate 217,643 downwards.
AATGTACTTATAGAAATGACCCTTAAAACAATCAGATTTTTTATCATGAAAAGAAAGTTGTTTGTTTGATGGTGTTTAACGCCACTTTCAACAATATTCCAGTTATATCGTGGCGGTCAGTGTTATTAGTGGAGGAAACCGGAGGACCTGGAGAAAACCACCGACCTGTCGCAAGTCACTGACAAACTTTATCACATAATGTTGTACACCTCGCCCTGATCAAGATTCGAACTCACAACATCAGTGGTGATAGGCACTGATTGCATAGGTAGTTTAAAATCCAACTACCATACGGTCACGGCCACGACAGCCCATGACCTACAATGTACTATGTACTTATAGTAATGACCCTTAAAACAATCAAGATTTGTTATCATGAAAAGAAAGTTTAAACAGTGATGGTCATCAATACCAACAATATCAATAAAACGAACAATCACCTCTTAACTGAACTCATTGACCACAAAAAAGGACCACGACAAATGACGTTGGAAATCCAGGTCCTGGCTTGGAACACGCACAAAAATGTGGCAGGTTTAAACCGGTTAATGGCATCCCAATTGTAACCCTCCCCTCTTAATAATTATACTTTTTTTGCCAATGTTTATCCCATCTTGTTAAAATATATAATAAGATTTGTTTGGCCAGCGTTCAGATCTTGTAAATTTTAAGATTTCATGTTTAAATAATAACTAGACTTGTTTGGCCAGCTTTTCACCCCATCTTTCAACAGTACTATATTACAAAGACACAAGTTTATACAAAGTTGATCATGAATCATCCGACCAACAGTGAATCATAAAAATGTTACATTCTTTTGAATTTAATAAACAGCGGGGTAAATCGACTAGAAAGTAAAAGTACATCATCGGAAACTGAGACTAATACCAATAAATATACCTTTGTTTACACCTGTTTGTTACTCGTTACCTGATAGGTAAATGTGTTACCACAATTTGATACTTAACATGAAAATGACTTTAAATGCATCATATATGCTAATAAAAATATAATGTGTTAAAGCTTACAATTGATTAAAAGGTCAAATGGTTAAAAAAAATGGGGGGAGGGAGTGAATCTTCTTCAGTAATAAAATATAATGTGTAAAAGCCTATACATGTATATTGTCTACCACATTTGTATTTTTTCATATCCAAAATTATTGTTGTTTTCCGTACTGGCCTTCATAAAATGAAGATTAAACATCGAATTATTGGTGAATACGCTATGAAATGGTCAGATTCAAACAACATTAAACAAGCGTGACAATCATGAAGTGTTTGAATCTTAACAGTATTTTCCTTACCTCAAAGCTAAACCCCCGAGAATTCCAAACTTCCGTTTTTACTTTTACTTTCACTTTGAATTTCTGTCATCCGAACAATAATTCCGATAACGATAGTTTTGGGTCTTTTTTGTCAAAAAAAGAACACCAATCGTATATTTCGTAGCATAACTGTTTAATGATAACTTAAACAAATCATTTATGGACAGTTAAAAATTTTCAAAAAAATCGTAGACAATATCCCTTTAAAAGGTCAAACTGTGGAAAAAAAAAAAAGGAGGGGAGGGGGGTGAATCTTACATATGTAGAATTATGTCATGTATCATGTACCAATTTTAACAATATTTCAGTTATATTGGGTTAGTCTGTTTTATTGGTGGAGGACGTTGTACTTTAATATGGGACAACGTCCCAACTATGGTAGAAATAGCAATTTTTATCCAGATCACTAATGGCTTAAATTTCATGCACTGGAAATGACATACCGGAAACCAATACATGGTTAAATCTGCAGAAAATCGGATGCGCAGTAATCTGGAACGATTTACAGATTCCATGTCAACTCGTACCTTTCCCAACTCGTACCCAATTTCCGGTTATGAATGTTAACAAATTATTGGACTTCGTCCCAAGTTAGGTAACACCTATTATCATATTATCTAATTGAATCTGAATAAGAAGGGTGGCTTGTTTGTTGTCTTTGATGGGAGTGGCCTTATAAGAGGGGGGCTATTGTGCTACACTGTTAATTAAATCTAATTAGTTCAGGAAATAGCAACAGGATGTCAATCAAAGTTCTTAATTAGCTACCCCATGAATAGAACTGGCAAATCATATTGTAAAGCAGTTTTAACAATTATTTTCTTAAGCATACACACATATATATAATACCCCATGGATTGTACTAGTCAGAGATGATTCTGGATAGAAACTGAAATAACTGAAAATCAATGAAAAATAGCTGAAACCATCTACATCCCCTTTCAAAAAAGGTAAATTTTGACCTGTTCTGACTGTGTCCTGTAAAACAGAATTTTTTTTTTTCACGGAAAAATAGCTGAAATCAGTTAAATTACTTGAAAAAAAAATCATCCCCGTCTAGTTCATCAATTATATCAAATCAAATCAAATCAAATACTTTATTGCCATTATACAGTTACTGCATGTGACAAAAATAAAAAGAATACAAACAATACATACATGATAATGAAGACAAAATAATTTTCAAATAAACATTTCAAGAGTCCCCTGTCCTCAGTTCTGTAGACTGTTTTAAAAAGGAACCAAGCTTATTTACCTGAGTAGTTGTTTTAGGATTGAGGATATACCACTTTATCACAATCTGATTATAGTCTCAGGCAGTATCAACAATTGAATATTATTATGTTCAATTGTGTATTTTGAAATATATGTAATGGGAGAAGACTGTCTAAGTTGTTTAACTTGTGTCTTATCCTTTTGTCTTTTTGAACAATAAAATATGTTTAAAGTAATTGAAGGATTTTGTTTTAATGTATATGCATAAATTAAACAAATTTCATTGGTGGTAACATTATTATCTAGACAACAGGTGACAGACAATGTGGTCTATGTGTACACTTTAAATTTGACACTATACTGAAGTAGACTTAAAGGGTTAAGTGATTCATATCTGATTTTGTAAATAAACCAACTGCTTACCGATTTATTTACACTTATATAATTAACTGTTACACGTGTACACAAACTACAATAACACGGGAAGCCATAAAAATTCATCATACAGGGATGATCCTGATTACAAAATATTCAAATTTCAAATTCAAATAGTTTATTGATGAAAACCACATGTTGGCGAGCATTAAAAGTACAAACATAAACAGTACACAAAGTATAAAGTATAAAACTGACAAATAAAATAACTGAAATCAATGAAAAATAGCTGAAACCATGCATCTACACCCCCTTTCAAGATGGTCATTTTTGACCTGTTCTGACCATGTCCAGCAACTTTTGGAAAACAATTTTCAGGGGAAAATATCTGAAATTAATCAGTTAAATAATTGAAAAAATCCCTGATCATAGAACAAAACATACAAACTAATATTTAACATTAATACAAACATGATAAGATGAACTGTACATGAACTGCTGTTTGTTCTTTAAAAATGGAGCGTGTGACTGACTGAGAAACATTGTAAACAAACATGTCTTTTACCAAGCAGGGATCCTATGCAGACATGTGGAAGTTGATTATGACCTATGACTAAACCTAGTCATAGAGACACACAAATACTGGGAGTGAGAGATTGTTGCTTCATGCCAGGTGAAAACATTTTCTGCCACATAATGGAAACAACAAGTTATTTTTTGATAAGATGATAATATTAAGGATGCCTACTGAGTACACGAACAACACAATGAGCTCAATTTTTGCATTGCTAGTTGACTTGGGTGTTGTTCAACCAAAATCTCAACTTCAATATCCCTTTGGTTTTCAAAAACAAACCCCACCCACACTTCAATCCTTTTGCCTTAATTAGCATCCAAATTTAAATTGAATTACAAAAAGCATGGTGTGCCCATTGGGAAAGGAAAGATAATTAATAATATATAATACTAGTAGTTTCAGATCCACTCCATATGTGTGTATGTGTGTATGTATGTACATTTGTATACATTGTACTGTTGTAAGAGGACTCCACAAGAAACTCACCTGATATCAAGAAAAAGTCATACCTTTAATTTACACCCAATCAAATTCTAGTATCTACATCATCCATATCAAATGAAAAATGTATCCTACTATTAACTACAATGTGTATACTTTATAAACAATACCAATACTATTCCTATAATTAACACACAATGATAACCTAATTCTTTTGGCACCTTATAAACCCCTAACCACCTTATCTAAATTTACACAGCTGTTTCCCCTTTTTTATCTATTGTGTACCAAGTGTTTTTTGTTCTTTCTAATTAACCCCAAGAAATATACCTAAAGAGTCTACAGTACAGTCAGAGACATAGCTTGATAAATCACCGTGATAGACCTATCACTACAGTACAGTCAGAGACATAGCTTGATAAATCACCATGATAGACTTACCACTACAGTACAGTCAGAGACATAGCTTGATAAATCACCATGATAGACCTATCACTACAGTACAGTCAGAGACATAGCGTGATAAATCACTGTGATAGACCTATCACTACAGTACAGTCAGAGACATAGCGTGATAAATCACCATGATAGACCTATCACTACAGTACAGTCAGAGACATAGCGTGATAAATCACCGTGATAGACTTACCACTACAGTACAGTCAGAGACATAGCGTGATAAATCACCATGATAGACCTATCACTACAGTACAGTCAGAGACATAGCGTGATAAATCACCATGATAGACCTATCACTACAGTACAGTCAGAGACATAGCGTGATAAATCACTGTGATAGACCTATCACTACAGTACAGTCAGAGACATAGCGTGATAAATCACCATGATAGACCTATCACTACAGTACAGTCAGAGACATAGCGTGATAAATCACCATGATATACCTATCACTACAGTACAGTCAGAGACATAGCTTGATAAATCACCGTGATAGACCTATCACTCATCTTGGTGATTTAGATACATGTATATATTTTGTTCTATTACATACATGTATATATTTTGTTCTATTACATACATGTATATATTTTGTTCTATTACATACATGTATATATTTTCAAAATTTCTTTTATATTTAGAGTGTTACTTACTATCACCCAAAGGGCATATCAAAATAAGTAAATAGAGTAAACAGAGCAAAAGAAGAGTGATACGTCTATCACAGTGATTTATCATGCTATGTCTTTGACTACTGTACATGTAGTAACTTAAATGCATACATGTACACAGTATTTCTTTTTGTTCCAATGAGCTTACATTTGTACATTTAACATTTGCATGCCTGTACCAAATCATCAATTGTTTATTTTTAATATACATACCTGTTCCCTGAGGTGGACTTTTATTGACATATTGGGCCAGTAAACGTGATCTCTTTTTGTCGTATCCCTTTCTTGTTATATCCCCTGAAAATAAACAAAATACATGTACGGTATATCAGTATACAAAATGTACTCACAATTATTGTGTACAGTACTATAATAGTCCTACTGTTAAAAAGCTGGCCCTTCTGCAATGAAAAGTGGCCTTATAAGAGAGGTGACCTCTCTAGAGGGTGACAATTTAGTAGCATTTTACTATCTCAATACATCTGATATCTGGCTTCATAAGAGGAGTGGTCTTTGGTGGGATTAATTTTTTTTTTAAATTTTGGTGTTTAATGTCACTTTCAGCAATATTTCAACTATATCATGGCGACCAGTTTTAGTGGTGGAAGAAGCCGGAGTACTCGGAGAGAACCACCACCGACCATGAATTGGTAAACTATCACTTGTGGGTGCGAGCCGAGTGTACCCTTTTTTGTAATTTACCAAGCCGGGCGCAAACCCACACCGTATTGGTGATAGGCTTGTATGAATTGCTAGGTAATTCAACTACCTAACTCAATGAGCTTTGAAGTGAGCATTTTTTTTCGTTTTGACCAGACAATATCTATGTAGTATCAGTAATAGATGGACAAACTCAGTTGGATTTTTACAGCATGTCGCTCCACTCGAATACATTATCTTGACTTTGAGCCATCCAGTCTCTGCTCAAGTCCTTTGCTTTACATACAGTGTGGTTAGCAGAGAAGCAGAAAAAAACAACATTTTTTTGAGTATGTGATTTGACCCAACCGGGGCTTGCATGAACTATTTATATCACATTTCAAGCAGCATGTTAACCATTACAAGGAGGTAATCGAAAATGAACAAAAAACAAACATTTACAATAAGAGATATACTGGATAAAAATAAACAGGAGTCGGAGAGATAATCTAACACTACATCCAAAAAGCATGCAGAAGTATATGTATAATGTTTACATTTCTTCTACAATCAGATGAAATCAACAACCAGTTTATATATCTCTGGTTTAAATTAATTGTTTATCAATAGAGAAAATAATGCTCAGTTCTTATCACATTTGTAAGCATAAACTAAAGCAATATAGCAGTGTTCACCAAAAACTTTTTTAACCACTAGACATCTGGGCCAGTGACTTGCTAAAGTTACTAGACCGAATCAGTGCACACTAGACCGAAGATATTTTTACCAGAAAAAGAAGAAACAAATTTTCATTGTTTAATTTTATGCATGCATTTGGATGGTGTCTATTCTAAAGTTGTTAGATCCTGTAACAAACTTCCCAGCCCCAGTTTTGTTCTTAAACTGTTTTTCGCAGTATGTAAAATACATCATTTGTTCATGTTCGTGTAAATGGTCATGTAAATGATGGATAAGACTATTTTTTATTATGGCTCTTTGATTTTAGGATTGTAAATTTTGTAAATAATTTTATTTTGCAAATATCTTTTACTTTTTAATACCTGAAAGTAATACCTTTTTAATTATAATGACCCTGTTAGTAAATGCCAAGTTAGTAAACAGTAACTTTGTTTTACCTTTTAAAAATATATTTTTATTAGTTTATTGATAATTAATATCAAACTTAATAAAATAATATTGATACAGATTATACTAATGAAGTCAACCCCTTTAAAATATACTTAAATGGAATAGATTTAAGGCACTAAGATATTGTAAGATGTGTAGATATATATAAATATATCTGAGTTAATGGCTCTTTGATTTTAGGATTGTAAATATTGTAAATAACTTTATTGTGCAAACATCTTTTACTTTTTAATACCTAAAATTAATAGCCTTTTAATACTAAGAGTAAATGAAAATATTCAATTGGTTCCAATATATTTTTAGTTTTAAATCCTAAAAAAAAAGTTTACTGTGTGACACGTGCGGGTGGAGGAAACTACGAAGAGAAGAATTTCGTCGTAGCATAGCCAAGGGCGATCGGTGGTCCATTGGAGCTTAAAAGATCGCGATCTTTTCTGTTCATATTGTTTTTTTTTATCTGTGACACCTCCTCTGGTGTTCTAGAGGGCTTTTTCAACTTCTTCCGCGGAATAGCACCGTCTGCCACTTCATGTCCATGTTGATTTATCGAAACCATAAACAACTAAAAACCAACAGAAGTCATAATGACAGAGCACTATCCTAACAATTCATACTGGGGAAAGTGGTAAAAAATATTGATTTTCTTTATTTTTACTCATAAAAAGTTAAAATTATATCTTATTAAAGATTATTTTCAAGTTGGAACATTTAACGATCAACAAATACCTTTGCAACACGACGACTCATACTTTATTGCCTGTCGAAATGCGATGGGATTTAGATGCATCTTACGACTGGTTGCCGAAATGAAAATGCCTAAGTACTCACGAATCGCTATATTTGAAGGTACCAGTTATTAGGTTACGGTCATTTTTATGAGTAAACAAGTCGGCGACTATTTTTGCACGAAAATAAAAGAAAATGATCACATTAATGATTCAAAATTTTCATCGAGTCCTTCAGAAAAGGTACTTATCTACACTTCACTAGACCAATCGGGTCCACCAGCAACACCATACAACTAGACCGATAGAATTTTTACTAGACACGGGCTTCGGACTACCGCTTAACGTCGAACACTGATATAGTATTTCTCTGAATTATTAAAAAATTGAAGATTCCAAAGATGTAATCAGAGCGGAATTATGAAGACTGCTAAGGTTTGAATGATGAAAACGGCTTAGTGTTGAAATGTGACAACTGTTTAGTGCTGAAATGTAAAAACTGCTTAGCACTAAGAAGTGAAAACTGCTTGGCACTCAGAAGTGAAAACTGTTTAGCACTAAGAAGTGAAAACTGCCTGGCACTGAAATGTGAAAACTGCTTGGCACAGAAATATGAAAACTGCTTAGCACTGCCACTGAGAAGTGAAAACTGCTTAGCACTGAGAAGTGAAAACTGCTTGGCACAGAGAAGTGAAAACTGCTTGGCACAGAAATGTGAAAACTGCTTAGCACTGAGAAGTGAAAACTGCTTGGCACTGAAATGTGAAAACGGCTTAGCATTGAATTTGAAATGGGATAACTGCTTTGTGCTGAAATGTGAAAACTGCATAGAGCTGAAATGTGAAAACTGCTTAGAGCTGAAGTAAATGAACAATAAGTAAACAGATGTCATATATAAAAGAAATATTCACACACCAACGATAATGGTACATGTAGGTGAAAAAATCAGTATAAAAAAACTGGTACAAATGTAGGTGTCTACATGAATAAATTTCCCATTCAGAACAGACAAAGCATATGTAATACATCCAGATTATATACACTGATTACATAGTTTAATGTATATCATACAAACAATCAGCTTTACCTCTCGGGAAGATAAACGTTTTAATATAATAGTCTGTTACAAGTTACAGATCAAACAATCTAGCCTGAAGATCTTAAAAATCTATATTTACTTTTTGTCAAGTTAGCATTGCCGTGTGAAAGTATGAAGTATAAAGTAACAGTTTTAGTTTGGTCAAATATGAATAGAAAGTCTAAAACAGTGATGGTCAATAATTCAACTAATGCAGTGAAATCTAACTATTAAACCGAATCCTGAGTAAACCAAAAACCTACTCAAACCAGACAGATTTTACAGTCCCATCTACTAAATGTCTACATAATTTTAACCTGTCTAAACTGAACAAAATGTACCAACAAAACAAACAACCACCTCACTGACTTGTCTCAATTCATTGAACATAAAAAAGACATTGGAAATCCAGGATTCAGATTTTTTTTCAAAGGAAAACAGCTTAAAAAGCAATTACGGTATATAATTGATGAAAAAATCATCCCTGCATATTTCACATAAAAAATATTGTTTGAAAACTATAGTACAAGTACATTTGTAGCTTAACGATCCTCCCCTCCCTTCTCTTTACATAAAATGTACACATGTACAAATGCATATACACACCATTATATACTGCATGTACCAAAGTGTTATTTCCAGCAAATATTGTGTTGTGTTTTTGTTTTGTTTGTCTTTGTCTAGAGTGTACCCTATGTTACCAGTTCCTCTGGATTGTCCATTTCTGATTGCCCCTTCGGTATTCTCTAATGTTTATTTTCAGCCTATGTCTTGTGTACCCTATGTTACCAGTTCCTCTGGATTGTCCATTTCTGATTGTCCCTTCGGTATTCTCTAATGTTTATTTTCAGCCTATGTCTTGTGCACCCTATGTTACCAGTTCCTCTGGATTGTCCATTTCTGATTGTTCCTTCGGTATTCCCTAATGTTTATTTTCAGCCTGTGTCTTGTGTACCCTATGTTACCAGTTTCTCTGGATTGTCCATTTTTGATTGTCCCTTCGGTATTCTCTAACGTTTATTTGTCCTGTGTCTTGTGTACTCTATGTTACCAGTTTCTCTGGATTGTCCATTTTTTATTGCCCCTTCGGTATTATCTAACGTTTATTTGTCTTGTGTCTTGTGTACCCTATGTTGACAGTTTCTCTGGATTGTCCATTCTTGATTACTCCCACGGTATTATCTAACGTCTATTTGTCCTGTGTCTTGTGTACCCTATGTTGCCAGTTCCTCTGGATTGTCCATTTTTGATTGTCCCTACAGTATCTAACGTTTATTTGTATAAAGAAATGACTTCTTTGAGAACAGCTTGGTGCCATAAAACGGTAGCCAAGGGGGGAAACAATTAACTCATAGATAGATCAATGTCTATATAATCCACGAAAACAATATGTCACAGTACAGGTAAAATGACTGACGATTATAATAAGATCCTTCTATGCACTATAATTAACTATCATCTGTTTAAATAGCACGTCGTAAATTAACTACAATTTTTACCCTAAAGACAAAAACAATTTTCTTTGTACACAATTTTATAAAGAGACACAAAAATAACAAATATTTTGAAACAAATTGGAGGAAAATATATGTGTGTATATATATACATGTATGTGTGTTATGTAGATTATAAGCGAGCTTTCACATGTTTATTTTACACTTTTTTGTTTTGTTTCTACCATTTTAACCCTAAAGACAAAACAATTATCTTTGTAACACAATTTTATAAAAAGACACAAAAATAACAAATACTTCGATGAAATAAATTGGAGGAAAATATGTGTGTACATATACACAATTGTTATGTAGTTATGAGAGAATTCACATGTTTATTTAACACTGTGTCTACGATTTTTACTCTTAAGACAAAATAATTTTCTTTGTACACAATTTTGCTTAAAAAACACAAAAATAACAAATTCTTTGAAACAAATTTGCAGGAAAATAAATGTGCATTTTGAAACAAATTGGAGGAAATAAGTGTGTATATGTGTTCAATGCAGTTTCACTTGTTATATTTAAAAAATAAAACATGTTAATGTAGTTAATGAGATATCAGCATGTTTTTTTAAAATACTTTTTTTCTGTACAGAGAATTAGGGTAAGGGCTATTCATTTTCATAGTCACTTTCAAAGAGATAAACCTCTATAGGGGCCCAGTAGCCCAAGATCATTAAAACTTGGCCTGGGTACCTAAGATTTTTCAGACACGTCACAGTAGCACATCTGGCTTCTGAAATTTTTGATATTTTAAAAAATAAGCAACGGCAGATGCTGGGTCCCAAGAATTTTTGGTGGGATACTAAAATTGTTTTCCTAAGAAACCCTGAGCTAGCAACTGCATCAAAAAAGCTAAGTAGTTTTGCCTTCGCTTTCAGCAAATTTCCAGTTACATTTGTATATCGTGAGTTTTTTATGGTTTATGGTGTTTAATGCCACTTAAATGTCTTTCAACAATATTTCAGATATATCATGGCAGCAAGTTTTACTGGAGAAAACTAGAGCACCTGGAGAAAACAACCGACCTGTTGCAGGTCACTGACAAACTTCATCACATAACTTTGAGCGGTATTCGAACTTGCAACTTCAGTGGTGATACACACTGATTGCATATGTAGTTGTAAATCTAACTACCATACGATGATGACCATGACGGCTCCTTGTATATCGTGACTACCAGAGGTCAGTCAGAGGTCAGTCTGGACAATTATATGTCAAACTGACCAGTGAAAGCCCTATAGGTCAACAAGGTTAAGGTGTGTTCTCTGTACAGATTAACAATGTCTTCTCTAAATAATTCAGAAACAATGTTTACAAAGATTTTACACTTAAGACAAAAACGATTTCTTTGTAAACAATTTGGTTAAAGGGACAAAAATATGTATAGGTAACATTACATTACATTCAAGCATTAACGATTTGTTATGGGTTTTTTTTCATTCTGTGTACTGTAGATAAAACAATGTTAAACTGTCAACAATAATTTGATCCTACAGACAAAAACAATTTCTTTCATTCTTGAAAAGGAGACAAAATTTGTGTAAACAAATAAAACCTTTTTAACTTGAAAAAAGTAGGACGCAATGTACAATGCAATCTATAACAGGGGGTTAGGATTATAGTGCTTAATGCCACTTTCAACAATGTTTCAGTTGGCAGTCGATTTTATTGGTGAAGAAAACCGGAGAAAACCATCAACCTGTTGCTAGTCACTGACAAAAGTTTATCACATAATGTTGTATCGAGTTCACCTTGCCTGAGTAGGATTCGAACTCACAACGTTAGTGCTGATACTGATAGGCACTGATTGCATAGGTAGTTATAAATCCAACCACCATACGATCATGACCACGATGACCTCCTGTAGAAGTATATCCCATAAGGATGTATTGAATAAACTTCCTAAACTTTTAGTAGACAGATGAGATTTTGCCTGAGTAGGATTCGAACTCACAACGTTAGTGTTGATACTGATAGGCACTGATTGCATAGGTAGTTATAAATCCAACCACCATACGATCATGACCATGATGACCTCCTGTAGAAGTATATCCCATAAGGATGTATTGAATAAACTTCCAAAACTTTTAGTAGACAGATGAGATCAAATAAAGTGTGAACCTTGTTGGTAAAATGGGAACTGAAATTTCAGGCATCCCTAATATGGCAACCCTGGGCCATATTTTGCTTTTTGCTAACAGTTCAGTTGATTTGCATAAATATTGTAGATCCTTAAAACATTATGTCTCGCAAAAAGTAACTTGATACCTGCACCCTGATTATGTGATAGCCTGAGGGAAGATTAGTTATTAACTAACTGTGTAACCCTATATGTCTCGCAAAAAGTAACTTGATACCTGCACCCTGATTATGTGATAGCCTGAGGGAAGATTAGTTATTAGCTAACTGTGTAACCCTATATAAAAAAATATGATTATTATTGTTGTACCCTAATCAAGAGAACAAAATCAAGCTCTTAATTGACCTGGATGCAGCCGACTTCATGATTAGAAGACTGTTTCTCAGTTTCATAACAGAAAAGTGATAATTTCTCCTCTTGATCCTTTTATCTGACAATAATACAAGTTGTGAAGATATTATTTACAAACAAAGAAATACAGGATGTTTACACACCCCAAGCCCATTCATTAAACCTTAACTAAATGACACTTCAAAGTGATGATACCATCTAATTATGATAGATTATCATAAGTCTAAGATAATGTCAGCTGGCTGTTAATGTAAAGTTCTACATTGTATTAGCATGTAGCACAGAGAAATGTTTCAAAAAGCAGAATCAATGGTAAAGCAAATAGAACTTTTGCTATGATTTATAGGGTTAAGGGTTATGGTGTTTTACGCCACTTTCAACAATATTTCAGCTATATCGTTGCGGTCAGTTTAATTGGTGGAGGAAACTGGAGTACCAGGAGAAAACAACCGACTTGCCACAAGTCATTGAAAAACGTTATCGCATAACGTTGTATTGTGAACACCTCCCTCTTATAAAGCCACCCCTTCTGCAATGAAAAAGTAGAGGAGTGGTCTCTCTCAGGTCCTCTCTTCAGGTAGACAACAAACCATTTTTTACTATCTCAGTGCATCTGAAATCTGGCCTGACAATAGGGGTGGCCTTTTATTGGAGTGGTTTTACTGCATAAATTAAAATGTGTATTTTTGGGGGTTTCAATTCTGCTTTGTCTCCATCATTGAACAAAACAGACAAAAGAACACATGTACTAGAGTAATACTGTACATTATAAGCCTTGAAAATACATCAAGTTATTTTCAGTCTATTACAAAACAATATAGAAACATATCACACTTGAAGTGAGCACTTCAACCATGATTACACCACCAATTTGGTTATATTCTAATGTTTTGTAAATTTGTAATAGAAAACGTTGCTAAAAAAAACATCCTTTCTAAAAAAACATCGCCATTTCTACCCTCCTTTTTGACTCTCCCAGTCACATTGCTGATATCAAAAACATAAAATGTTCTTAAAAAAAATTATACGAAAAAAACATGATCTCCATTTTGGCCTTCGTTTTTGACTCTCCCAGTCATATTGCTGATATTAACAACATACTATACAGATAAAACATAAATAACAGTTATTAAACAGTAAAATCAGTAGGGGGTACCATTCCTACACTAATTGAACATGGCTGATTCCTGCACTGAAAACTAATTTACTAACACTTATCTGAGTGTCGTTAAAAGTAAATGATAAACTATTTCCCACAACTGGTTTTTTTTCATCATATCTTTAAAAAAAAAAACCAACACATCTGATAACACTTTAGTTTTTACCGACATAAATATTTATTTCTTGTCTTTGATACATTTTGTACAAGTCCCAACACATACCAGGATATTTATTAACTTATTACTTCAATTAAAGTAATTTAAACATAATCAAATTTCTGTTTTCTTTTTTATATACCTGTATACAAGGTTAGGTTTATGGTGTTTAATGCCACTTTCAACACTATTTCAGTTATATCATGGCGGTCAGTTTTATTGGTAAAGGAAATCTAAGTACCCGGAGAAACACCACAGTCATGCTGCAAGTCACTGACAAACTTTATCACATAATGTTGTATTGAGAACACCTTGTCTGAGCGGGGTTCGAACTCACAATGTTAGTGGTGATAGGCACTGATTGCATAGGTAGTTATAAATCCAACAACCATACAATCACGCCCATGACGGCCCCATCTGTATACAAGTGTATGTTTTTGATTATCAAATTAATCTGGGGATAATTCAAAAACTGTTACCTACATGTAACACATAAAAATTATATTGAAACTGGTTTGAAAAAGGGCTCATGTTACTGGGCGATTCGGTCAAAGAAGTCCCCTTGTGACCGTTGACTTCGCTTTCTGGTTGATCAAAAGCAAAGTGCAAGTTATTTGAGTTACATGTATTTGAATAGTCCATCTACATTGTACATGTACATACAACACTAGAGTATGTTTGCTATTATCATTGATAATGGAAATGGCTACATGTATATCTTCAGTGAAATATTTAACATTTCAGTGATTCAGGTAGTTACCGGTCTCAGGACAATTGCCCATCTAACTATTTCTCAAATTGTCCTGAAGAACTTTATACAAATTTTGTTTAATTATTAAAGAACGTCCTGCAGAAATTTTAATAAAACTGGCAATTGTCCTGAAGATTTCAAAATTCTAGCAAAAATTTGTGCCAACTGTTTGCAAGTGTAATTTTACTTCATGTTTCTAGTTTTTACTTTTGTACAGTTTAAATTTAATTATTTATTTAACGAGGATTGCCGACAGCCGATGACTATGAGAGATTTTCCTCTTGTGGAGTTAGAATTGTATGTATACCTTTCATACTTTCTATAATTTTATTTCCACGTACACCATCACAAATGTACAGACCCCCCCTCCCCCACCCACAAAGACCGCCAATCTCTGCAATAATTTGGTGAAAATTGAACAATATAGGTCAAGGCCAATTGGAGGTTAGTGTGCCACATGTCTACAACATATGATTTTTCATGGGTTACAGTGCAATAACTCTGGAATGAGAAAAGTGAAAATCGTCCAGAAGTAAAAATGTCCTCGGATAACAATTCTTAATCATTTCGCAAAGTCGGAGGAAAATCGGTCAAGGCAGAGTCGAGTTACAATGTGACACATGTTGCAATATAGGGATTTTTCACAAATTTACTCAATGTGGAAAAACACTTGCATGATCATTCATATCATTAAACAAAGAGGGGAAGTTTGGGTTTATACAACTAGTTTAACCCTGCCGCTTTTGATTGAAGTACCTGTACCAAGCCAGAAAAGTGAGCGGTCACATATACATGGGTTAGGGATGTCAATATTACCTCAGTTTCTACCATGTTTCTATAAGAATTAGAAACTGTTCCTGCAATGTGGTATTTTCGTTTTTTATTTTATTCCTAGTGAACAAAAGGTTCAACACATATTGTGTTGTGTTTTTTGTTTTGTTTGTCTTCGTCTTGTGTCTTGTGTCTTGTGATGTCCAACACATATTCAATATGTGTTGGACACCACCATATGATATTGTGTTGTGTTTTTTGCTTGTTTGTCTTTGTCTTGTGTGCCCTGTGTTGCCAGTTTCTCTGGATTATCCATTTTTGAGTGCCCCTTCAGTATTCCCCAACGTTTATTCAATTAAAAATTCTTGTAAAAGTATAACTCCGTCTCAAAGGTAATCTTTTTCGTTTTTTATTTTAATTTTAGTGAACAAAAGGTTCAATTAAAAATTCTTGTAAAAGTCTACATCTCAAACACAAACAATGCAAAAAATTGAGTATGACGTTTATACCTTTGTGCCAACAAATAATTCAATGAAAATGTCAGAAATAAGGTATTCACATCTGTCAAAAAAAAATTACATGTGTTTGTGATTATTATAGCATGTTGTCCAAGGATCACATGCCATAAAATAATTATCTAGAAAATTAATTGACATGGATTTGAACAAGAAAATAAACAAGGAAATGATTCATATTTTGTTAGAATAAAGATGTTATTATTAATTTATCCTTAATTACACCATGTAAAGGTACGGGTACAGGCACATTTGTGGAGAATAGAGAAATAAATACAAAATTATTTGTCATTACCAAAAAATACACAATTTCAAACAGAATTAGGTGTTTACCCTGTATGCCTTAAATCTTATTCATTAATGTTCAAATATTATAAAAAAAACTCTGCAAGATAGAATTTGATACTGACTGTAAGAACTCCTGACTGAGATCAGCATTCATTGAAGATAATTCCTTAAAAAAATCTTGGTCTAAATCTATTATTACACTTAAAAAAATGTTCAACTTGTCAACACTAGAAATATCTGAAACTCAATTTATGACAGATATTAAAAAATATTACACAAATAAATTAACAAATTGTTTAAAGAATATCGAACTAAATAAAACTGGTAAATTGTATTTTTATAGTACTATTTTTGAAAAATTTTAACTTCAGAAGTACCTTGAATTTCCTTTAGCAAAAGAATTGAGATCTCTTTTGACAAAACTAAGGATTAGTGCTCATTCCCTCGCAATAGAAACAGGTCGCTACAATAACACTCCTAAAGAGCACCGTTTTTGCAAACACTGCCCAACATCTGTGGAAAATGAATCTCATTTCCTATTATATTGTACATGTTCTAGGTTTGACAACCTGCGACTTACTAGCGATTATAAAGAAATATTTCCCACTTCAAAGGTTGACGCAGATCTCATTAAGGACATTCTAAATCCCAGTAATATCAAAAACACTAAACTCATTTGCAGATTCTTAAAAGTAGCAAATGCTATTCCCAACGAAGATATAAACACAGGTTAATAATTTTTTCATATATGTTTAATGTTTTGTACAAATTTATACATCTCTGTCTTATGTCATTTATTATTGTTAATACATTGTCTTATTACTGTTTGATGTACGCCAACATGTGGTTAATTCATCAATAAAACTATTTGATTTGAAAAAAAATTTTAAATATTAAAATCGATTTTAAAACTAGTCCATTTATAAAAACAATTTTTTTTTTAAATCCAATAAAGACAATTTTCATCCTTAATTTATAATTATGTAATTTTCAAAATACTTTTTTTTTCTTCCTTTTTTTTGCTAAAAAGTCAGAATCCTCAAATAAATACAACAGTACATGAAATCATTACGAGAATGTTTTGTTCATATAACTACAAATGTCTTCTCTCTTTTTTTATACACATTAAAAGCATGTCAAACAGACGAAGCATGACGGACTGACGAGGATTCCACTCCCCTACGAGAGACAGGGGTATAATTAGTTTAGTTTGACACTACAAAGTTTTAACAGTAGCTATATAGGTACACCTGTGTGTCAGTACTAGCCTTTAGAGGCCATGTATTTACATTGTACTTGTAACAATAAAGTTTACAGAGGTGTGGAAAACCATGTAGTAACATTTGAACACTTGTCCAGGGCGAGGAGAAATGTTACTCATCCAAATTCTTTTTTTTTTATGTCCTGCCACACAAAATGGTGATTGTGACTTCAAATAATTAACGGGTTGTCCATACAATTTTTAGGACAAGCCCTTTTATGCTACCTAAAGTTTTTTTGGCCATTTTTGAACAAGCACTATTAAAGTCAGAATGTGTCCCCTGTAGAAACTAGCTAAAATATTTTTAAAAATAAAATCTTTTTCCTACCTACTGACCCTAATATTTTAGAATTTGAATTTTAGTGTTTAACGCCACTTTCAGCAATATTTCAGCTATATAATGGCAACCAGTTTCATTGGTGGAGGAAGCCGGAGTACCCAAAGAGAATCACCGACCCTGGGCAAGCAACTGGTAAACTTTATCACCTGCGGCTGCGAGTCGAGTGCACCTTTTTTGTAATTTACAAAGCTGGGCGCAAACCCACGCCGTATTGGTGATAGGCTTGTATGAGCTGTTAGATCCAGTGACCTAACTCATTGAGCCACCCGGGCCCCTAATATTTTAGGGTATGTTAGCAGAAACACAGGTATTTTTTTTTCTTGGCCTTATACAGGTATTTCAATAAAGCAGTGATGATTCTGGTTAGCATATAAAATAACTGGAAATCAATGAAAAAATAGCTGAAACCATCTACACCCCATTTCTAAACATCAAATTTTGACCAGTTCAGACCATGCCCAGCAACTTTCTGAATTAAATAACTGAAAACAAAAATCTTCCCTGATACACCAAATTGAAACCTTATAAATCCTTCTTAAATATGTAGATACTGCACGGCAGTCAGGGATTCAGCCAGGATTTTGAGACCATTATAAATTAGCGGAACAGTATTTTTTCTAATTATGAATAAACAAGAATATGATAAGTTTAATCTAATAATCAGTTACTTTGACTTATTGTCCTTGGTGGTTAGCAATGGAGATAGAAAGGCTATGAAAAGCCTCCTAGGATGGGAACATACATGTACTCTGGAAAATTGCTCTAAAAAAGTAATCGTCAAAATTAAAATACATTCATCAATTGCGAAAATGACGAGCACTGGATGAATCACCGCCAGTGATCAAATTTTGATGAAGATGGACATGCAATGTAGAAGAAATTTACGACACGAAACATGCATTATTATGTAAATAATTTAATTTTTATACAGCATGCAAAATTACTATGTACCTTCGTCAAACTCATTCCCCTCCAGTTTTTCTATTATATCACTTAAACTGTACATAATGATTAATCCTGTCAAAATTAGTGCCAGTTTCACTCAAATTTTACATATAATATCACTCAAACTGCACATATTAATCCCATACATAACAGGTTATATTCCACTAGACACAAATATGTCTGTATGTAATGTATCCACTTGTAAATTTCACAAGGAAACTGAACTTGAAACATATGACATGAAAAATGCAGCACTCCTTAGTTCTGTGTACATGTATAACTATTATTATGAGGTCACATATTAAAACAAGTACATGGCTCAGGTATGAGATCTGTATAACATTAATTTAAGGTCTCTTTGGGATCTCTGTGTGACTCCATCAAAAAATGCTGTGATGAGGGTTTCAGAGGGGGGTTTTTAATCAATTTTTAATCCATCAAGTAATTTGATAGAATTCTTGGGGGGGAGAGGGGTCTATACATGTGTAAGTGAGATACTTTACTAGTTAATATAACTTCTGTTGAGGGTTCCAGAGGGGGTTCTTAATCTTAATCAAATTTTTAATCCATCAAGTAATTTGATAGAATTCTTGAGGGAGGGGGGTCTATACATGTGCAAGTGACACCAAAGTTGATATGACTTGTCAAATCATATGTTATGAAGATGAGGGTCTTGATGGGGGGCCCTTTGATTCTGTCGAGCATGATCACTAAAATTCAGAGATCCTTGTAGGATAAAATTTTGATGAGTCCCAACCAAAAAATCAGAAACCCCAGTACTAGTGCATTCTTTGTTATCTTTTGTAAACAAGCGGTTTCAGAGGAGAAGATTTTTAAAAATCGGCCAATCAGAAACAAGAATTGCCTATGGCAGCCATGTTTGTGGATGGATCGGGACAAAATGAGCAATCTTTAGAGAGGACCTTCCATAGATGTTTCCTACCAAGTTTCACTTCATGTGGCTGAGGAGTTTCAGAGGAGAAGATTAAAATGTGATGGCAAAAGTTCACATTGCCTTTGGCAAGGTGAGCTAAAAATGGTGAGTTCCAAATACAAATGATGAGTCTGGAGTTCACCTAGACAAGTTTCAAGTATCTTTGAAATATATTGACACTTAATGAGACAGTCAAGGTCAACTCAGATATATCCATGGCATTCTAAACCTCTGATTTACATGTATTTTCCTTGTAATATAAACAGTGTACAGTATAAACCTGTCCATGCGGTCACCTCTGTTAAGCAGTCACTTGTATTAAAAGGTCATCTTTTTCTTGTCCTGTCATAGAAAACTTCATATGAATTGCACCTCTTTTAAGAGGTCACCTGTCTTATAAGGCCACCTTTTCTTTGTCCCAAAAGTGTCCTCTTAATACAGGTTTGACTGTATATCCTTCATGAGCCTCTCATGTTGGGTTATAAAACACATTCACACATGTATTTTACTTGTAATATAAAGAATGTATAAGATAGTGTGGAACTGATGATGCAGTGGCATCATGTAAAAAAGTTTGCATGTTATTTTTTTTTACTGTTGTACCTTGCTTACAAAAACATCAATTTGATGCTTACACAGTGTGATTTTTAAAAATAAATAAAGGTCAATAGGTCATATGAAGTAGCTTTTGATAAGTACCAAATCCACCAGCCACATTACAATAACATTAACAAGCACATGTATTTATATATAGGTCACATACAGTAATCAAAATAATAGTACATTTTTTAAGGGGGAGAGAGAGAGGGGGCATTTCAAAATTTCACTACCAACTTTTAGCAGGTGTTAATTCGGTCCTCACAATGGTCACTGGTCATCAAGACCAGTAAATTTTTCAGTTTTTATTTAAGTAAAATTAAAAATATATTCTAGAATTAGTTTTGGACAGGTAAAACCAAATTCTCATTTCCAGGACTGTTTATTATATAACTACCATAGATGCAACATCTATAAAATTGACTAAAATTTAATTTTTTATTTTACTAATTTTGACACTGTTTTTTTGCCTTTCTTCCTGAAACCTCAACAAATGAAATACTGGAATGAAAATATAAATGAACTACATGTCTGATGAAAGTACAGATGTACATTAAAATATAGGGAATACATAGAGTGAAGTGATATGATGATGGTCTCCATAGGGTCAAACTGATTAAAATCACATCTCTCACTCACACCCCTTTAATTGATAATGGCCCATGCTGTGACCTATCAATGAAGGGGATCGGGTGAGAGATGTGATTTTTGACAGAGTTAGACTGCTGTAGGGTGTAATGACAGCCCATTATAAAGTGTATGTAGGTGGTAAGTAGGTTGGCCTGTGACATAACACCTATACTTTAATAGTAAGTGTATGTAAAGAGGCTCCATTTAAGTAGAAACATTAATAAGGCCAAAAAGAAAAAAAATATGTGTTTCTAGTTTTCCTACCATACCTGATGAAAGTTATTTCAGAAACGTGTTGTGCACACTAAATTGGATATAGATACGTTTTTATTTTTAGCCACACCCTACATAATTATACCGATTCTATTGCAGGGGTGGATCCAGGGGGGCGCACCCGGTGCACGCCCACCCCCCTAAAATTGGGGAAAAATATATGATTTTTTGCATAAAATCGTGATTTTTTACACGAAATACCCCAAAAATTTTCGCGCCTCCCTCCGCTCGGCCCAATTTTTTATTTATATTTTGGATCCGCTCCTGTATTGGCAGGGAAAAATGCACCCAAAAACTTTGACAATTTCAAGAACCGAATATGTTTTTTTTTACTTGATTTTACTACAGTCTTGGCAATTTTTCATGGAAAATGGAAATTCTAAAGAAGACTACCCAAAGAACAAACCAGTCTGATTAGATGCAAAATCTACGGACAAAAAATCACATGGTTTTTGGTTTAAGCAGTGAGCTCAAAAAATAAACACGTCAAATTATGAATAATGTGTTTTTATGGTTGTCTTGGAAGTCTATGGTCATGTTCTCACTTATACCTAATAAATACCTTGACAATAATAATATAACATAAGCTTTCTATAACAGGATATTAAAATGTAATAAAACAATTTAATTGTAGTAACTTATAATATAGATATAATGTTAAGAAAATAATTTACTTTTGTAGGAACTGTCAGAAGGCTAGTCATGATGGTTTATAACATTTTTATTACTGTAGCTGGTTAATTAAAAAATATAATATAATTTGACTTTTATTATGTTGTTTAGGCAGAATTATTATTGTAATCAATTTCAATGGAAAGAAAAACATCAGATTTGAAAAAAATAAAAATAAGGAAAGTGTTGCTATTAACCTTTGAGACCCTAGTGAGTCAAACACATTTACTACTCCGGGATCCAGATTGACTTCTTTAACTGTAGTAGCGTAGGTAATAATTTTTTTATAATATGTGCACAGCATCTGTGAGACTTAGCGTTAGGGGTTTCATTCCTTTTAATAAGGGGCAGTACCTGATACTTTTACCCACCAAGGGATAGAATTTTTTTTTATAATTACTTGCAAAATCCTGCATTCTAAGTCTGTTTTGAATGTGTGAGATGCAGGGGCAGATCCAGGATTTCAAGTTATGGGGGGGGGGGCACACTTAAAATAATTGTGCCGAGCAGAGCGAGGTGCGAATATTTTTGGGGTATTTCGTGTGAAAAATCACGATTTTAGTTACGCAAAAAAATCATATTTTTTCCAATTTTAGGGGGTGCACACCCCCCCTGATCCGCCCCTGAGATGTGCAAATATTGTGTCAAAAAAGTGTATATTTTTGGTTTCAAAGATTGAAAAATGTTAATAAAAGGCAAATATTAAATATTTAAATAATTTTGTTTTATTCTGAATTTGTATTTGTCCTCAGGTTCCAATTCGTAATCTTTCTTTCCATTGTGGTAATCTAAGGTGTCTTTTTTGAAATTATCGATGCCTTTAACAAATTTACCGTCTGGGTCGTCTTTCCCAATTTTTTTACACCAGTCACAGGACATCAGCTGACTTTCTCCATCAAAATGTAGCCATTTGTAC
>MJUT01008999.1:165704-186241 GCA_002080005.1 Gigantidas platifrons | reverse complement strand
ACTCACAGCCGCAAGTGATAAAGTTTACCAGTTGCTTGCCTATGGTCGGTGGTTCTCACCGGGTACTCCAGCTTCCTCCACCACTAAAACTGGTCGCCATAATATAGCTGAAATATTGTTGAAAGTGGCATTAAACACCAAAAATCAAATCAAATCAACCAACAACAACAAAATGCAGAAAGAGACAAAATCGATTTGTTTTACATCAAACCAGTTGCATGTACTAATGTGGACAATGGAGATGTTTTTTTTTTTCTTTATTTTTTACTTACATGTATTACAGGAACATGAAGCTTTAACAGAAAGATTTAGGAAAACTCTTTATTATGGAAAACTACCGACAACAGAACGAACATCATTACCCCTCACAGGTAACAGATACACATTTTGCTTGGATATTGTTTTGTTAACATATAAACAAATATACTTTTATGGAAATGAATGCAAAAAAAGTTTTTTTTTTTTAACCCTGATACAGTGAAACTGTCTATATCGTGCCGGAATTAAAACAAAATCATGTATAATTTCTATAAATCCAACTTTAAATGAAGTCAAAATGTAGGAAATTTTTTAATTAAACCTGTATAAACCGAGCACTTGTCTATTTCGAATACAAAAGCTGGTCCCAAGGAGGCTCGGATTATACAGGTTTCACTGTAATTACAGTAAAAGGACACAGTTAAAGTTGAATAAAATGTGAAACGAACCAAGAATTTTTGTGAATGTCCTTATTATTTAGTTTTTGAGCGTGGAAAATTGTGGATTCGAACCCAGGTCGAGTCAAGCCAAAGACTATACAATTAGTTATATCACTTCTTCGCTAAGCAATCAGCAGTAAGGATACAGAGAAAAAACTGATTCGCTCAGTGTCAGTATAATTTGTCTGTGTGAAGCAACATGTCTACTTGTATTTTTGAATTAAACATATTTTATTACAAAAACGTAGCTCAAAAATAAGCAATTGGAATTGAGCACAAGTTATGACAACAATTATTTAAAGCCCGCTCCCTTGTGAACTGTTCATGTTGTTCGGTGGGCAAATGTAAGACATAATAGTGTCCTATGTTAAAGTGTACCCACGGACAATATTTTATAGAGATTGCGATATGAAATAGTGTCTGCTGGACACTATTACATGTAAAAGTGTTTGGCGGACACTTTGAACTAGAGGACACAATTAAATGCTACACAAACACTATGAAAATCTCAAGTCAGTGTTATCATCATCTCATCAAAAAGTTACTTGTAACTGAGAAATTGCTCATTTGGCCTTAAACAACAGTTATGCATTCAGACCAAAAAAAAAATACAATGTATGTGTGTTTTGGATTTCATCCCTTAAAAAGATAGGGTAGGTAGGTAAGGATTTTTTTTTTTTTCAAAATAGTTTTGCATTAAGTAAATGGGGACGAAATCCAAAGTTTAACGGTGCTTAAGCCAAAATGACCATGAAAAATGTTAGGGTAGGCATTTTTGAGAGCAAAAAAATAGGGTAGGTAGGGAAACACTAAACACACATATATATTTTTTTTGGCCTCATTTGTCATTAAATCACATGCACCCTATAACTGTTTAGTGTTATATCACTTTGTCACCAAAAGTCTTTATTTCTTTAAGGCATAAAGCTTATAACCATGATAAAATTGTTCTATCTTAAACTTGCCCATTTCTTTATCTAGATATTGCAGTGGAATTGTTACAAGAGGCAGCTCCCCGTAAACTTGGAAAGGTAGATCAGTACATGGCTGCTGCTACAGTCAGGTAAAAACTTGTCAATACATTAATAGGATTGTGGTGATTGGTGTTTAATGCCACTTTCAACAATATTTTAGGTGCATCGTGATGGTCAGTTTTATTGATTGCAAACAGAGTACCTGGAGAAACAATGTCATGTCGCAATTAACTCACTAATTTTATACAAATTGTGATCGTAACTTCCTATTTAATTACTTTAAGTAAATTACAAAGTTTAGATACCAAAGGTCTTGAACTAGTTATACCCCCACTCGTAGAGAGGGGGCTATATAGCAATCACCTTGTCCGTCCGTTCACACTTTCGTAACAGATATCTCAGCTTCTACTGGAAGAATGATTTTATATTTGATATATGGCTTTGGCATGGTGACTTGTACCGTGTCTCCCCTTTCCAGGTTTACCNCACATCTACTTCCTGTTTACAGTGCGACTTAGAATTTTTCATGTTTGCCGTAATGAAAACTTTCGTAACAGTTATCTCAGCTTCTATTGGAAGAAATGATTTTATATTTGATATATGGCTTTGGCATGGTGACTTGTACTGTGTCTCCCTTTTCCAGGTTTACAGAACATCTACTTCCTGTTTACAGTGCGACTTAGAATTTTTCATGTTTGCCGTAATGAAAACTTTCGTAACAGTTATCTCAGCTTCTATTGGAAGAAATGATTTTATATTTGATATATGGCTTTGGCATGGTGACTTGTACCGTGTCTCCCCTTTCCAGGTTTACCGCACATCTACTTCCTGTTTACGCTGCGACTTACAAGTGAACGAGTGGGGGTATTCTTAGCACGACGTAGCGTGCAACATCTTGTTTGTATTTGCAATATGTTGGTTAACATCACTTTCAACGATATTTCATGGTGGTCATTTTTATTTGTGGACGAATCAGGTGTACACGGAGAAAACCACCGACCACAAGTCACTGACAAACTCTATCACATAATGTTGTATCAAATATACCTCGCCATGAGTGTGATTTGAACTCAAACATTAGTGGTGATAGGCATTGATTGCATAGGTAGTTGTAAATCCAACTATCTTACAATCATGACCACGACGACCCATAATATACTTTATATAATTGAAATCATCTGCCCACAAGGGGCATGCAGTACAATAGGATTCATATACAGCATTATTATAAACACATAATGTGATGTTATATTGATTGATTGGTGTTTAATGTCAACTTGAGCAGTACTTAAGCTATATCGTGGCATGGTGATGTTATAAGTGACACTTAATAAACTGTATGTGAACAAACATTTAATTCAAAGATTTTGACCTTTGGGGTTAAATTTAATATTCAATATATTCATGATCCTGTGGATTCCGTTTAGTCAGGTTTGATATAGACATGCGTCTGGTTTATTCAGGGTTTGGCCTGGTGTATGCATGTTACGAAAAGAAAGTTTAAACAATATCAACAAAACGAACAACCACACCTCTACTCAAACCATTGAAAATAAAATAAAAAAAGAGCACTTATATTGCGTTGGAAATCCAGGTCCTGGCTAGGGATGTATGGACAGGCACAAAAATGTGGCAGGGTTAAACTGGTTAATTTGGTTTATGTTATAATGTAATTATATTTGTTTTGTTTATTTTTTTTTTCAGAGAGAACTGTATATCCCCCTGCACAATGATGACTGGTATGATCTATGTCAACCGATTACGAAGAAAGAACCCGGAGTATCTACAACAAATTTCCTCTTCTGATCTTTTCCTTATTTCCATGGTAACTCATTGTTTATGTTTTGTAATATTAGTATATTATTTATTACCTCCCTTATCAACTGCCTCTAATAAGCTATACAGTCAAACCTACCTTAAAGGGCACTTCTATATAACAAATCACTGTCTATAAAGGGCAGCCTGATTTTTCTCATTAATGAATAGTGCATATAATTTTAACCTGTATATAATGGGCACATTTTCAGATTCCCTTGAGTGCCCTTTAAATACATGTACTGTATTTTGTATAATGAAAGATTTAATCTATTTGTCTTTTTAGATGATTAGACAAAAGGCCAAGTGAGCTTTTGGTGTCACTTGGTGTCTGTCATCTGTCATCATTAAGTTTTTCAGATGTTAATCTTCTCCAGCAAAACTGCTCAACTATATTAAAACCAATTTAGCAGAGATTATCCTTCAGAAGATGGAACTCAGAATTATTCAAATGAGGTTTATCATCCATGGAGAGGGCTATTTAGGGGGCATAAAAGGGGAAAATTAAGTGAATCTTGGATGGTTACTTATAAAAGACAAATGTGACTATATTTTTATATTTCACATTTATTACGATGTCATGTCCATCATCTATTGTTTTGTATTTTAATTTAGATGATGGCTTCCAAGTTTCTGTACGACGAGGGTGTGGATGAGGAAGTGTTTAACGACGACTGGGCAAACTCTGTTGACATAGAAACGGAAGATGTTAATCAGATGGAGAGAGACTTTCTTTCTGCTATTGTAAGAAACATTTATGCAAAATCATTTTTGATAGATTTTCAGCAACCAGCTAGGTGCATTGAAAAACTAATATATAAAGATTAAGCAGGGTTTCCCTTCAAATTTGGAGTAACCAGTCCTCGAAATGAAAATTTGAATTTACTGGTCCGAATAAAATTCTTGAATTATTTTTTTTGTAGTTCTTTAAAAAAGCTAAAAAAAAAAATTACTACAGTGAAAACTGTCTGAAACCGAACCCTGAGTAAACCGAAAACCTGCCTAAACCAGACCGGCTTTACAGTCCCATCTACTAAATATCTCTTTAATTTGAACCTGTGTAAACCGAACAAATTCTTTCGCCCCAAAGGGGTTCGGTTAGACAGGTTTTACTGTAGTTAGAACACAGTTTTCATTGTGTTGGGCCGGTGCTCATTGTGAGGACTAAGTAACAGGCAGTTGAATATTTTTAACATGTTTAAGGTCCACCATGTGGATCCAATGCAATACCCTGGTGAGGTGTCTTAGTGGACAGAGTATTTTAAGGGTAATAGGATGTCTGTCGAGACAACCTCATTGGTTATTGGTTATGATGTTTAGCACCACTTTGAACAATATTTCAGTTATATCGTAACAGTCAGTGTTATTGAAGCACCTGGTTAAAACCACAGACCTGCTGCAAGTCACTGACAATCTTCATCACATCATGTTGCATCGAGTAAACCTCACCAAGACACCATGAGCGGGATTCAAAAGGACTGGAGTGGTCCTGATCGTATGGTAGTTTGATTTACAACTAACTACTTATGCAATCAGTGTCTATCACCACTAAAGTTGTGAGTTCAAATCCCTTTCATGATGAGGTGTACTCTATATAACATTATGTGATAAAGTTTGTCAGTGACTTGTGACAGGTCTGTGGTTTTATCCGGGTACTCCGGTTTCTTCCGTCAATAAAACTGACCACCACAATATAACTGAAATATTGTTGAGGGTGGCATTAAACACCATAACCTTAACCTTAACCCTAACATTCTGGCTTGATCACAATGACCTCAATCAGTTTCTTTTATTGTAAAAATTATTGAATTGTAAATGTCATTTAAAAAAAAACAATTTTATTTTTTGCCTTTGTCTATAGGATTGGAACTTATTTGTTGGTGACAAAGAATTCAGAAATGTACTGCATAGCATGGAAGCCAAGTTAGTATTAGATAAAGGAATTCATATAACAAAGAGGGGGCCGTCGTGGTCATGATCTTATGGTAGTTGGATTTATGACTACCTATGCAATCAGTGCCTATCACTACTGACATTGAGAGTTTGAATCCCACTCAGGCGAGGTGATTATGTGATAAAGTTTGTCAGTGGCTTGCAGTAGATCGGTAGTTTTCATTAATTACTCCGGTTTCCTCCACTGATAAAAGTGACCGCCACGATATAATTGAAATATTGTTGAAAGTGGCATTAAACACCGCAACACGAACATGTAACAAAGAGGTTAAAGTAGCCACAAAGCAACTTAATGTGACCTTAATGGGTGGGTGTAACATACAACATTGAAGGCTTTTATTTTAAGTAAACCGGAAATACAGTAAAACCTTCTGAAGTAACCACCTTTATTAAGCAATAACTTATATCCCTTCACAATGCATATTATATTGACTAAATCTGGGTTAGGGTTATGGTGGTTAACTCCACTCAACAATATCTCAGTTATATCGTGGGGGTCAGTTTTAAATGGAGAAAACCAACCACCTGCTCCAAGTCACTAGACAATCTTTATCACATAATGTATAGACTAAACCTGTAATTAGTGACCACCTGACTTATTTGACCCTAAGCAGTAAGAGTAATGGCTTGTTGCCTGGAAGGTGGTACAATGTGTCTGAGTGGAGCGACATGTCTATCCATGGATTGTGGTTTTAGCGAACTAGCACAATAAAAATCGAATTCACCGTGTTGATCTAGTACAGAGCAGATATTATCTCATTGAAATGCAACATGTTCTCGCCATTATAGAGGGCCCGGGTGGCTCAATGAGTTAGGTAGTTGGATTACCTAACAACTCATACAAGCCTATCACCAATACGGCCTGGGTTCGCACCCGGCTTTGTAAAAAAGGGTGCACTCGACTCGCAGCCGCAAGTGATCAAGTTTATCAGTTGCTTGCCCATGGTCACTGGTTCTCTCCGGAAACTCTGGCTTCTTCCACCACTAAAACTGGTCGCCATGATACAGCTGACATATTGCTAAAAGTGACATTAAGCACAATAAATCAACAATCAAATAAAAATCTTGCCATTATATAGCTGAAAAATGTTTCACTTGCCATTAACAGACCTGATTTTCATCAGCTATAAAGCGGAATTCCGCTTTTTTATTGCGGATTTTACCTTTACGATTCCTTTTTTATAGTATATTCAATACTTCCGATTGTCGATTTCCGCTTTTTTGTTGTCCTCGTAAAATCAGGTCTGCATTAAAGAAGAATCACTCACTCACTCAAAAACGTTAGTCATGATTCATACAGTTATTGTAATTACTAAATGTTATTTTTGGAATAGAATGGGAGTGCAATGGGATGGGTTCAGAAATGACAGATTGAATTAATCAGGAATTTATTAAAAAGTTTGTACACTAATTTGTTTTATAGCATAGCATTAAAGCAGGGATTAGATAGAGGCTGGTTTACGTACACAGATTTACTCATACTCTCACATGATGCCAAATTTACTCAAATCTGTCAAGAAATATCTAAGGTAATTATAGTGAGGAAAATGGATAGTAGCCATCAGCTGTAGGCAATCCTCGTTACATAATTACAGAATTCAATTAATTACAGTGAGCAAAAGCACTCATAGCCATCAGTGTCGGTAATCCTTGTTGCATAAATAAACAATTCAATTAGTTACAGTGAGCAAAAGCGCTCATAGTCATCAAGTGTTGGTAATCCTCGTTCAGCGAACAAAATCGCTCATAGCCATCGGCTGTCGGTAATCCTCGTTCAGCGAGCAAAATTGCTCGTAGCCATCGGCTGTCTGTAATCCTCGTTCATGGAGCAAAATTGCTCGTAGCCATCGGCTGTCGGTAATCCTCGTTTAGTGAGCAAAATTGCTCGTAGCCATCAGCTGTTGGTAATCCTCGTTCAGCGAGCAAAATCGCTCGTCGCCATCAGTGTCTGTAATCCTCGGTCAGCAAGCAAAATCGTTCGTAGCAATCGACTGTCGGTAATCTCGTTAAATGAATAAAGAATTACAGTAATTACAAGGAAACTTGAGAAACCAATTCATGAATAAACTGCTGTGTATTAAAAGTAGAACAAAATTGTTAAATTTGTTCATAAAAATGGTTAAAAATAATGAAAGGACAAAGAAATTATTTTATATATCGACAAAAATCAGATCTTTCACCTTTGTGTATTCAGATCATCTGGCCATGGCTAAGTGAGCTGTTTGTATCACTTGGTGTCTGTATTACTTTGTCAGTCATTTATTTTTGACAAGGGTGATTCATAGGAAGAAGACATTCAGATAAATGCAAATGAAATTGATCCTTCATGGGGGGGCTAGAATTGGGATCTAATTGGGGAAATTAAGTGAATTTTAAAAAATGTCTTCTCTCAAGAACCAGCAATAGAAATACTACTATATTTGCTCTGTACAAATGAAGGTACCTGTTTAATAATTGGTTATGTTCACTCGAGTTTATGAGTTCCATTCTTTCCTAATGTGATGTCTACTCAATGCAACTTTATTTGATAGAGTTCTCAGTGACTTACAGTAAATTCCAGTTTCAATCATCAATAAAACTAAAATTCACAATATAACTGAAATATTATTGAAGGTAGCATAAAAACAACATTAATCTAAATCTGATGGGAAAATCCACGCTAAAATGTTTTTCTTTTTTTCAGGTGTTTTTAGTTTCATCTGTGACCTACTTGACTGGAATATTGACAATGATCGGTTCTACAGTATTAGTGACTGCTGCCATGGCAACCTTAGGTCCAATCATTCTACATTCGCCAACCAGACTGACACCACTTCCCATTACAGACGTGCTTCCAATTACCGAACAAACGACCGAGGAGAATGTTATTGAGGAAGAAGAACCTATACCCCATGTTGACGAGCAACCAAGTCTTTCTACCAAATCTATAGATTACCTGTTAGCAGAACTAATGACAGTCGTGTCGTTACCGACAACCTTCGTCAAGTTTTGGTATTCTGCTTTGGATCAATTGAACTCTGGTATTTCGCCTTCCAAGATCAACAGTCACAACATAGAGCCACCTCTGATGTGCTCTAATGGACCATGCTTACAAACTGCCAATCCAAATTGTCATAACATTACGAACTCACAAGTTTGGGAATCATGGGACGATTGCATGGAATGCCAAAATTGCCAAGAAGACAAACAACAGAAATTGCGATTTAGGAACCAGGACGGAAGTAGTTTTCAATCTAGAATTTCGAATGTGAATAATCAGTGCCAGAAACAAACGTTTGATTGGGCTGTCAGGTGCTGTTGTAAACATGGGACAGATCCTGATTATACTGATACCGTTGTTAGGAACACTTATGCTGATGTACTAGTAGGATTTAATACTGGTTTCCTGTCCCCAGTGTATGTCACTACCTAACCAGTTTGTTTGTTTCTTTTGTATCTGTTCCATCAAAATTCTACAATTTATTCAGTTGACGTCATATGATTTTGTTTACTTATAGAACAGTTTACTTTTGTTTTCAGCAATAATGGTTACCAGGCCCGTAGCCAGGATTTTTCAAGAGGAGGAGGTTTTGATAGACTCATGATGTGGTCTTGTCACTTGACTTCCCAATTTTAATAGTTATAGTTCAACCAATATCTTGACTTGGATAGTCCTAAGTTTTCAAAGGGGGTTGGCTCTTGCACATATTCAGTGATACATGTATGCATGTGTAGAAATGTAGCATTTATCTCTGTAGTAAGAGGGCCCATTGTGATCATGATCGTATGGTAGTTGAATGTACAACTACCTGTGCAATCAGTGCCTATCATCACTAAAGTTGTTAGTACGAATCCCGCTCATGGCAATGTTTACTCGATACAACATTATGTGATAAAGTTGGCAGTGACTTCCGGCAGGTTAATGGTTTTCTCCAGGTACTCTTTGTTTCCTCCACCGTTAAAACTGACGGCCACTATATAACTGAAATATTGTTGAAAGTGGCATTAAACACCATAACTCAACCCAAGCCTCCCTGTAGTAAAACATCACACACATTAAATTATCAGAACTTTGGTGGAATAGATATGACGAGAAACAAAGATATTAAACATGTTAAAAAGTAGAGTAAAATTTGTCCACATCAATTGTTGATTTGATGGTTGCAAATTGAGTTTACTGGTGACTCGTTAGTGAAGCCATAAACATATACTTGTGTAGGATTAAATAGTGTCCGCCGTGAAATATTGTCCTCTGTTACAATTGTTTTCTATGATAAAGTCCGAGGACGGAATAAAGCGCAGAGGGGACTTCTTTTGGTCTGTTGGAAATTTTTCATATGAAAAAGATACAATCGGACACATTTTCACAGGACAATATTATGGCTTACACTTGCAGCCATCCAATTACAATTGATACTGGAAAATCTTTAAAAACATTACAAATGCAATTTCTGATAATTAAGAATTAAATTGGATTTTTAATTAACCAGATATACTGTAATTGATGTCGGCAAATATTTGATGTTAAATCGGAAAAGGTGTTGCATAAACAACTGCATCAATTAGAATTGTAATTTATATTTGATTCTCATCAGGATTTTATTGGAAATCAATGAATTAAAATTTTTTCTAAATTTTTAATTTTCGTTGCATCCATTGATGGTTCAGAATGATATAGTTAAAAAAAAAACAGTCTTTAAAAGTTATGGCATGATTTTCATTTTTTCAATTATTTTGAAATATTTGTTTTTTCTTCTTATAAATTTCTTTAAATGTGATAAAAACATACATTGTAGATATATAATTTACTGTGCACGACACATTTCTAGAATAACCTCAGTCATGTACTCTCATAGTCAAAAATATTACATATAATTCATGCATATTTCATAAAGAACAATCTTATGATTGGGTTTTAAGATTTTATTAAACCATATGAATTGGGCTTAACTGTCAGCAGAATTCCAACATATTCAATATTGACCCTTTTTGGTAAAATTACCTCAATTTTGAAAAATATCTGTACAGAGTCCAAAAATGACGAGACAGATGATTTTGTATCTGATAATGCAGGTCTTTCAATATTTTCAAGTGTACCAGTACTTTGCTATTTTTAGGTGGTACTTCTTATTAAAATTTGAACAATTTTCATGAATGTCTTATACAATACTCTTTAAAATCAGGAGATACCAAAGACCATTTTAAGCAGGTTAAAGTACCTGGTAATGCAACTTATTGAAAGGACTGATAATGGGCAGCATTTTACAAATGTGTGAACAGATTTTATATTATTTATATATATTTATAATTACAGTTGCCATACATTATATACTGTGAATTCATTTATTTTTTCGTTGAACACCATGGATTTCCCTGGTTTTTCGTTGGTACCATCAAACCATGATCGGGTCAAACCAAATACTATAAAATTGGTATTTGTTGTTTCTCCTGTAAGCACGTAGCATTAAGAAGAAAGAGTAAGGACTGGTTGGCTCGGAATCAGGATAATGTGTCCGAGTGGGGGGGACGTGTCTATCTACGCCACGGACTGTTGTTTCAGTGGGCTAGCACTATAAATCCAACTAAGCGTGTTGGTCTAGTACCAAGATGAGCTGATCATCATCTCATTGAAAATTAAGTTGTTCTCACAATGATATAGCTGAAACATTGCAGATTTGGCGTTAAGCAACAATCACTCAAACCAAGGAAGTCATTAGCAAATATCAAAACCATGTACATTTGTATTTAAATATCAACGAACATTTTACTTTATGCGTCCAGTCTGCGAAAGTTGACACCATCGAAAATAAATGAATTCGCAGTACCATACAGTATATAGTATTACATGTTATTTTTCCCAGAATGCAATGTCTGGTGTACAAAACTAATAATAAGTCACCGATATTAGCCAAACGATATTGCAATTCAAAATTACAGTTACCTCAAGCATATATTGTATACCATCAGTATATTACAGGTAATTTTTTTTCCGGAATACAAAGTTTGGCATGTTGTGTACAATTTTTGTCACCAATATTTGCCAAACGACATTGCAATTGAAATTTGTTCATGATGGAGAGAAAAACAATGTATATGATTACCCTATCCAAATAAACTATTAATTCAGCATTTGACAATTTTATTTTTATATGCTTAAGAACGATGTTCGGTTCGTCTTTACCTCCAAATGTCTGTAGGAGGGCTCATGTCTTATTTACATTATTTGTGTTTGTTTGGGTATAGTGGTGTCCAACACATATAGTGTTGTGGTTTTGTTTTTGTTTGTCTTTGTCTTTGTCTTGTGTGCCGTATATGTTGCCAGTTTCTCTGGATTAATCATTATCCATTTTTGAATGTCCCTTCGGTATTCTCTAACATATAATTGATACAAATGCCAAAAAATGTCATTAGTATTATCATTGTTATCTGTCTGTAATCACAAGGAGTTTTTGGCAAGAATTTTTGTTCTAGTTGACCTCTCCTTCTGAATTTTAATACAATGGTCCTTGGCACAGAATAAGTTTATGGTTTATGGTGTTTAATGCCACTTTCAACAATATTTCAGTTATATAGAAGCGGCTAGTTTTATTGGTGGAGGAAACCGGAGTACCTGGAGAAAACCACCGACCTGTCACAAATCACTGACAAACTTTATGACGTAATGATGTATTAAGTACACCTCGCTATGAATGGGATTCAAACTCACAACTTTAGTGGTGATAGGCACTTAGTTGTAAATCCAACTACGGTCCAGAATAAAAGTCTTGGTGGATTGTAGCCCTACCTGTATCCTAACAAGTGGCCCAAAGGTGCAAAAAAGGATGATTTCTGTTTTTTGAGACTGTTCATCTATTTTTGATGTCTTTTTTTTTTATGAATTCATTGATCCACTCTGAAACTACAAGTACAAATGTTTTGTAACTTGGTACAAATAATGTAAGTCAGGTCTTTTGCAAAAAAATGCTTCATTTCATCATGATCAGACAAAAATAGTTTTTAGATAAGCATCTTTGGAGAACAGGTGATCCATACAGGCTCCTGGCAGAGCTCTGATTTAAAAGAACAGTGATTTTGAGAATTTGTCCCAAGATGTTGAAAAATGTAATCCAATACCCAGAATAATTTATTGGTGTTTTGTATTATTTTGTTGAATATTACCTAGCATCTGTGGAGCAATATGAACAATAGCTGTGACATAGAACAATTGGATTGAAAGATCTATGAATTTGTAAAGTTTCATCAGCTGAGGATTTTATGTGAGAAGAGTTTGAAGATACCAAAGGGGTAATCGGAATCCGTAAATCGTAAATCGAAGAACAGACGACACAATGTCCAAAAGAAAAGTACAAAAGGACAAATAACGATCTACAAAACATACATATAAAACTTTCTTCCTATGAGTTCCCTCTACAAGAAGAGTTTGAAGATATAGAAGGGGTAATCAGAAGTTGTAAATCGAAGAAGATCAGACTACAAAATGGCCAAAAGAAAAAGCACAAAAGGACAAACAAATATCTACAAAACATTACATGTAAAGGGGACATTGTAACATTTTCTCATAGGGTCCTATGTTAAACTACGCTCAGCAGTAGTGACCATCTTAACAGGAGAGCTGCAATGATTTTTAAAGAGGACAACATAAGGATATTCAAGTTAAATTTGGTAATGAAAGTGGGAGGTTTGCCACCGTAAAATTTGATTCAACCCACCATTTCTTTGGAAATGCCTGTACCAAGTCAGGGCCATTGCGGTTTTCCCAGTTTTCCAGTTGTTGACTGATTTTGTCTGTTTGTGTACTTATGAGTTTTGTTCGGAGTTCGGTAATTTTGTTATTACCCTTATTCAGAGGATAAGACTTTCAGACCAGATCTGTTGGAATAGACATAATTTGCATAATAGTATTTCCCACAAAACCCGCTAAAATGCGCTATGTTTAAGCAATACCCATAACATATATCATGCCTTTTCTTAAAATGGACCTCATGTTCAAATTTCAGGACAATGTGGCCTTATCGGCTATGTGCTGTAGACAAGAAAAGTTAGAAGATACCAACGGGGTTATCAGAAGCCGTCAATCAAAGGACAGACAATACAATGGCCACAAGTTAGAAGATACTAAAGGGNGATATTCAAGTTAAATTTGGTAATGAAAGTGGGAGGTTTGCCACCGTAAAATTTGATTCAACCCACCATTTCTTTGGAAATGCCTGTACCAAGTCAGGGCTATTGCGGTTTTCCCAGTTTTCCAGTTGTTGACTGATTTTGTCTGTTTGTGTACTTATGAGTTTTGACTTTCCCTTTGGAAGATTGTTCGGAGTTTGGTAATTTTGTTATTACCCTTATTCAGAGAATAAGACTCAGACCAGATCTGTTGAAATAGACCTAATTTGCATAATAGTATTTCCCACAAAACCCGCTAAAATGCGTTATGTTTAAGCAATACCCATAACATATATCATGCCTTTTCTTAAAATGGACCTCATGTTCAAATTTCAGGACAATGTGGCCTTATCGGCTATGTGCTGTAGACAAGAAAAGTTAGAAGATAACAAAGGGGTAATCAGAAGACGTAAATCAAAGGACAGACAATAGAATGGCCAAAAGTTAGAAGATACCAAAGGGGTAATCAGAAGCCGTAAATCAAAGGACAGCCAACACAATGGCCACAAGTTAGAAGATACCAAAGAGGTAGTCAGAAGCCGTAAATCAAAGGACAGACAACACAATGGCCACAAGTTAGAAGATACCAAAGGGGTAATCAGAAGCCGTAAATCAAAGGACAGACAACACAATGGCCACAAGTTAGAAGATACCAAAGGGGTAATCAGAAGCCGTAAATCAAAGGACAGCCAACACAATGGCCACAAGTTAGAAGATACCAAAGGGGTAATCAGAAGCCGTAAATCAAAGGACAGCCAACACAATGGCCACAAGTTAGAAGATACCAAAGGGGTAATCAGAAGCCGTAAATAAAAGGACAGCCAACACAATGGCCACAAGTTAGAAGATACCAAAGGGGTAGTCAGAAGCCGTAACTCAAAGGACAGACAGCACAATGGCCACAAGTTAGAAGATACCAAAGGGGTAGTCAGAAGCCGTAACTCAAAGGACAGCCAACACAATGGCCAAAAGTTAGAAGATATTAAAAGGGTAATCAGAAGCCGTAAATCAGAGGACAGACAGCACAATGGCCACAAGTTAGAAGATACTAAAGGGGTAATCAGAAGCCGTAAATCAAAGGACAGCCAACACAATGGCCAAAAGTTAGAAGATATTAAAAGGGTTATCAGAAGCCGTATATCAAAGGACAGCCAAGACAATGGCCAAAAGTTAGAAGATATTAAAAGGGTTATCAGAAGCCGTAAATCAAAGGACAGACAATACAATGGTCACAAGTTAGAAGATACTAAAGGGGTAATCAGAAGCCGTAAATCAGAAGGACAGACAATACAATGGTCACAAGTTAGAAGATACCAAAGGGATAATCAGAAGCCGTAAATCAAAGGACAGACAACACAATGGCCACAAGTTAGAAGATACCAAAGGGGTAATCAGAAGCCGTAAATCAAAGGACAGACAATACAATGGTCACAAGTTAGAAGATATTAAAGGGGTAATCAGAAGCCGTAAATTGAAGAAGGACAGACAACACAATGACTAATAGAAAAGGGACAAACAACAATCTACAAAACTCTACACAGAAGACTAAAGATCGAGCAACACAAACCCCAATAAAAACCGGGGGTGAACTCAGGTGCTCCGGAAGGGTAAGCAGTTCCTGCTCCACATGTGGCACCCATCGTAAGTTTTACGCCAGGATTTGATCTTCAGTCTACACTTCTACCATTATGTGGCCATCATCAATGTATTTATTATTCTGCCACTTTTGAATGCAGATGAGTACAATTAAAGGGTTAGTGTGGTTAACGACAATATTTCAGTTTTATTAGAGGAAACCCAGAATACATGGAGAAAACCAACAGCCTGTCCCAAGTCATTGACAAACTTTATCACATGCTGTACACCTCGCCCTGACCGGGATTCAAACTCACAATGTTAGTAGTGATAAGCACTGATTGCATATGTAGTTGTAAATCCAACTACCATACGATCACGACCACGATGGCCACGTACAATTAAATAATTTCAGTAAAGTGCTGTACATGTTTTATAAGTATACTCATACGGTCTAGTACGAGCTGGACCATACGGGTATTTAGACCATATGGGTTTTTTCAATACAAACATAATATCATAAGCATTTATTGAGTTTTACAAATTACATTTATCATAATCATCAGTACTTTAAACAAAACACCGTCTCCTCATGAAAAGTAAACAGTTTTTGAACTATAATGCAATTTTAATTGTCTACCTGAATCACATTTTTGCATGCACACCCAGAGTGACACTTGCTGCTACAAGGAACGCCGGACTTTCTACACTTACATGTTTTGTTCATGCATGTTCCCTTGCATTTACATCTTTTGCTTGCAAGAGAAAAACTTGCTTGTTTTGCAGCAGCATGCAGTGAAATTTCTTCTTTTTTCCAATGCGAAGTTTCAACTCTACGTGTCAAAATTTCTATATCACTCATACCATAACATGGGTTTAACACACCAAATTCACATGATAATTTGTACAAATTTGCATCTTTACCAATAATATCATCAACCCTACAAAATAATCGTGGTAGATCACCAGATGCCCTATCAACAATAGGTATTCTTACGGTTAAAAAACGACCCGTATTTCCCATATGAGTCCGAAGAGGTCGGAAAAATCTCATTCTTAAATTATGTCGAAATTAACTGATGATATTTTGGTCATGGATATATTGCCTATACAGAAGCGGAATCGGATTTAAAAAGTGTTACCAAAAATCTTAGTAGAAATGATAGCATTTCCACTCTTACTTGTAATGTAGTTGAACATGATTTAATAGATCTCACTGGGAAAAACAATATTTCCACTCTAACTTGTAACATAGATGAAAATGATTTAATAGATATTAGTGGAGAAAATAGTTTTCCACTCATAGTTGGGGTAAAGCTGAACATGATTTGATAGATCTTATCGGAAATGACAGCATTTCCGAAGTAAGTTGTAATATAGCCGAACATGATTTGATAGATCTTAATGACGACGCCATGAAATATGAGTTGATAGATCATAGTGGAAATGACAGCATTTCCACTACTAGTGGTCTTATAGTCGACAATGATTTGCTCAATCTTAGTGTGAAGGACAGCAATTCCACCCCTGCGTGTGATCTAATGAGTTTGAACATGTTTGTTCAGCAGCAGGACTAGATAATACCGGTCGAAAAATTGATTTTTCGAAACAGAGCATTAAAGATCTTCAACGGCTTGATGATCATTTACTTCCAATGATTAATTATTTGGAAAAAGGTACTTTGCCAAAACTTCAAAAAGAAGCCCGTCGTTTGTTGGTAAAAGTCCCAGAATATTGTATTATGGACCAACTTTTATTTCATTCCAGACTTGCCAAACCAAAGCGTACTCAACAAATGGGCGAATTTCAACTTGCCATACCTAAAACATTGATTCCGAAAATTTTAGAACTGTTTCATGAATCTCCATTGGCAGGACATATGGGTATACAACAAACAGTAGATGCTATATCTGAACATTTCTATTACCAAAACTTGCCATCAACTGTGTCCGAATTTGTTAGAACGTGTCACGACTGTCAGGAGAGAAAAATTACTAAAGCACACACAAAGTCAAATATTATTTCTTATCGCACTCCATCGGAGCCATTTCAAATTTGGTAAGTAGATTTATTTGGACCTTTCCCTATAACACAACAGGGCAAGGCATACATATTTACTGCAATCGACATGTTCTCGAAGTTTTTGTTTACTTTGTCAATACCTAATTCTGATTCGTTAACGGTGTCACAGGCTATATTTCAGATGGTGTGTACCTTCGGGGTGTGTGACTGCATTATAAGTGACAAGGGAAGTGAATTTATATCACAGTGCACTGATTATCTGTGTAAAATGTTAGACACGAAACAGAATTTTACTCCAAGTTACATACACCACTGTTTGTGACTATGTGAGCGGACCCATAGGACTCTTGCAGAACGAATGACGCCTTATGTTAAGAAAGGTATTCAATGGGACATTATGTTGCCCGCAATTACTTTCTCATTCAACATATCGCCCAATGATTCCACAAAATATTCGTCATACGAGGTAGTATATGGATTTCGACCAAAATTTCCGCTCAATACATCGAAGTTGGGTATAGACTTCAATTCATTACATGTTGACTATCATAGCTATATGAATCAGAAATTTGAACAATTAAAACTTATTCGAGATACAACTTGTGACAATGCTAAAGAAGCTGGAAAAGCCATGACCGAGCGCACAAATACATCGTCAAATCTTTTAATACTATATATTGGTGACTTTGTATATATGTTGACAGATAGCACTGGACCCGGCAAAAAATTTCAGCCGAAATATTCTGGACCTTTCATTGTGAAAGAAATTCTGTCTCCCACTTTAGTTAAGTTGAAGGATAAGAATACGGGTAAATTATTCAAAAATCCAGTTCATTTGGATCGCTTGAAAATTGCCTTTGTGCGCGCTACTAATCCTACTAACTATTTTATTCAGGAACCCGGCGTTGCCAATGAAACTGAACATAATGTAAATGATCAGAAGTCTACTAGTGAGGAGAAGAAGAAACAACCAGTAACCAAGAACACAGAAAATACATCGGACGATGACATTCAAAATTTGCATTTATCGACAAGATCTCGACCAAAGTGTCAAATTCGCAAACCAGTGCGCTAGTTGTCGAATTCAGAATATGGACATCAAACGTCTGTTGAAAGTTCATCGACGGACAGCACATATTTCAAAATTAAACGTATTTTGGCCCAGCGAACTCGAAATGGCAACCAAGAATACTTAGTACAATATAAGGGCGAGCTGGCCCAAAATGCAGTGTGGACACCATTTGAACAATTAAATAAAACAGCAAAACAATCTGTTACAAAAAGGCTGCCCCCACTGATAGATTAAACATTTACATGCAGTGTGTAATAGAACGTATATAGTACACATATATAACATTTGATTTCCAATGGAAATGACTGCATTTTCCTTGAACTTGATAAATGATTCCATTTCCGTTGAACTTTGATAAGATATTCGCTTTCTTGACTGTGATTTCAGCTGAGAGATAAGCTACTTTGCTATTTTTGTGTTACAGATTTTAACTGTGTTGAACAAAACTTGTAATTATGCACTTGCAGACAGTTTAAACAATTAACGTTCTTTGAAAAAAACAAAAACAAAACAACATTTTTTGTATTTTGTTGTATTGTTCATATTCATATTCATACTTTATTGATACGAAATATTTTGGTAGCCAACAGTCTGATATTGGGTTGAGATTTGATATGATAAGTTTGACAGTATTTTTATGTGCACTTGCATTGGCTAAAAGTAGTTAAATAATTTTCATTTGTATAGCACGTTTTATATGTAAATTGCATAGTGCATTTCAAGTTTTTTTTAGAAGGGTTCATAGTTATGCAGATCAACGTATATACCAATTAGAAAAAAAAAATAACTTAGTTACATAGAACTGATATTTGCAATTTTACTTGCTATATATGGATGTATTTAAATAAGAAATTCTCTTGTGATATTTGGTATTTTGGGCATACATGTATTTGTCTAATCATGAGGATACCTATTTTTTATCAGAGTATTAGAGCTCTACTGATGCAGTCCAAATTAATGATTTTCTATGTCAACTAGTTTAAATGTAGTGTATTAACACTCTTATCTAATGATGGTTGTTCTGGGAACTCGCTGACCATCCGAAACAAATATGATTTGTTTCTTTCGGGGCGGGGATGTTAACGGGCAATTTGCATGGTCAGCGAGTTACTGTCAAATATGTACGACTTACCTCCCTTTGTACACGTACAGTTTTTGTACATCATTTACGGAATATACTGTCCGGTATTGTTTTGTGTATATAGACGCTCTCTCTGTAAAATATTTGAAGAAGAATGACGTTGGTTTAGCTCTTGGGTTGTTTTTATTTTATTATTTTCCTACTATATATGTGAGCAGTTCCTTACACATGGACGGTACTTATTTGGTGTAATCTAAAACTTCAACAGTGTTCAATCAATATTATTCAGACTTTGCACAGTGTTTGTATACATATTGAAGATGTGCAGCTCCTATTATGGGCTGATTTGACAGATTTTTCCGTATGTTGAACTTTGTCATTTTTTATCACTATATGACATTGACTGTACCTAGTTGGTGTAATCTAAAACCCTAATCATGTTCAATCAATAGTATTTAAACTTTGCACAGTGTTTGTGTACATATTGAAAATGTGCACCTCCTATTATGGGCAGATTTGACAAATTTTTTCGTACATTTTCCATATGTTGAACTTAGTCATTTTTTATCACTGTATGACATTGACTCTACCTAGTTGGTGTAATCTAAAACTGCAAGTGTTCAATCAATATTATTCATACTTTGCATAGTGTTTTTAGACATACTGACGACATCCACCTCCTATTATGGACAGTTTTGACAAATGTTTTCTTAGATTTTTTGCATGTTGAACTTGTTATTTTTTGTATTATCACTCTATCACATGGGCGATACCTAGTATGTGTAATCTGAAGCTTAGTCATTTGGTCCTTTCCACTGAACTTCTTACCATACCTAAACATTTAAAACAGGTGTAAAAAAAAATTCATACATTACTGGAATGTTTTGCAGCGACGCAGGTCCAGACACGATATT
Source organism: Gigantidas platifrons (assembly GCA_002080005.1). NCBI lineage: Eukaryota > Metazoa > Mollusca > Bivalvia > Mytilida > Modiolidae > Gigantidas > Gigantidas platifrons. The sequence continues at coordinate 165,998 of MJUT01008999.1, read as the reverse complement.
GGTTTTGTTATGATTAGGTCAGTTTTTGTATTAACATACAACTTAGGCTCACCCTATCATGGAGGGTACATGTCATCCAGGTATCTCTCCACTAAACAACTTAGGCTCACCCTGTTTGGTCCACACATTTGATCATGGAGGATACATGTCATCCAGGTATCTGTCCACTGAATAACTTAGGATCACTCTATTTGGTCCACACATTTGATCATGGAGAGTACATGTCATCCAGGTATCTGTCCACTGAACAACTTAGGCTCACCCTATTTGGTCCACACATTTGATCATGGAGAG
>MJUT01008999.1:139169-151602 GCA_002080005.1 Gigantidas platifrons | reverse complement strand
ACCTGCCCATGTGGTCACCTCTATTAAGCAGTCACCTGTATTAAAAGGTCACCTTTTTCTTGTCCTGTCATAGAAAATTTTATATGAATTGAACCTCTTTTAAGAGGTCACCTGTCTTATAAGGCCACTTTTTGTTGGTCCCAAAGGTGACCTCTTAATACAGGTTTGACTGTATGTATATTTCTGTGGGAATCTCTGAAACAGTGGCTATGTTGCTTCTACTAGAGTACAGTACATCATCTCTGTCACACGGGAAGGAGAGGTTTCCCTCATGACCGATATTCATGAAACTTTTTTAAAATCAATTTCATTCCCTTATCCAACATAATAAAACGATAATATACATATAAACATCCATATTTATGTATGAGGAAAAACAATATAAAAAAATATTTTTTTGCGAAGTTTCCCTTTAAGGTACAGTACATCATCTCTGTCACACGGGAAGGAGAGGTTTCCCTCATGACCGATATTCATGAAACTTTTTTAAAATCAATGTCTTTCCCTTATCCAACATAATAAAACGATAATATACATATAAACATCCATATTTATATATGAGGAAAAACAATATAAAAAAATATTTTTTTGCGAAGTTTCCCTTTAAGGTACAGTACATCATCTCTGTCACACGGGAAGGAGAGGTTTCCTTCATGACCGATATTCATGCAACATTTTGAAAGAAAATAAATCACGTCGTTGAGTCAATTAGATTTGTTGATAACAAGATGGCAGACCAATGTATGCGTCCAACATTTCATCAAACTCAATTTTGATGAAAATTTTAAATTGAAGCCAAACACACTACAAATTTTGAAAGATATGACAGGGAGAAAAGAAAGAAGCTCTTCATTTGCTTAAAAAGCAGATTATTTAAATATATAACCGTGACCGCTCGGCTACACAGGACCCGTGCTCACTTAACAACAATCAATCATTCATGGGAAAGACAGTGAATACTTATTGATAATATTAGCATACTGATTCAAAAGATTTATCGTAAAATTTAATACTAAAATATCGGTCAAATATATTTTTCTACCATTTGACTATGGATATGGCATAATTATTCTGTTTTTTTTTTTTAGATTTTCTTGTAAAATTTAATACATTGTACTAAAATATTGGTCTAAGATATGTTTCTACCTTTTGACCACGGGTATGACCTAATTATTATTTGTTTTGTTTATTTAGCCACTACTACTCCTGCACCTACCACAACACCTCCACGTGACCACGGGTATGATATAATTGTTGTATTGGACTCCTCTGTTAAACCAGAGCATTTCCGATGGATGAAGAGTTTCAGCAAAGCCTTAGGCCAACAACTGAACGTAGATAACGGAGAAGTCAGAATTGGATTGATGAGATACAGCTCATATGCCGATAGCCAGTTTCAACTTAGAGATCATACAACTAGCTATTCTATCGTGAGAGCAGTGGACCGTGTCCAGTATAGACCAGGGTCTACTAACACTCGGCAAGCATTAGACTCAGTCAGGACAAATATGTTTAGAAAACGTAACGGAGATAGAGACTATGCTAGAAACTTTGTCATTCTGTTGACTGGACAGGATCGTAGCTTAAATACAGACGATGCTTGGAGAGCGGCGGAGAGACTGGAAGATGATGGAGTTGGTTTGTATGTGATTGGTTTGGAAATCGGAGATCGTACCGAAGTTGACGAGTTGGCTTCACATCCATTATCTACATATCAATTCTTGACTAGGAGCGAGACGGAACTGTTAGAGGTTCCAGGTCAAATCTATAATGGACTACTGTGAAGTTAGTATGAACTTTAGCACTTGAGACCTTTTGTCACATTCCCTCTTTGATTCTAATATTATATGCTTTTATGCACTTTTTGTAGGAGAAAGGAAAAATGGTACCCATTCTAGTAAGAACAATGGAAAGGACATTGAATTTGAGTGTATATTTTTTTTTAATTTGCAGATATTTGAACCTTTTGAAAAATCTGATGAATAATTTTAAAGCAATAGAAAATTTTACTCTACTTTCCTTCAGTTCATGGATTAATAAATGCCTGAAATCTTTGTAAGTTTAATCTGAACACAAATTTTGTTATGAGAATGTTCTGTTGCGACGGTTCACACTGCGTTGAAAATACTAAATCTCTCTCAGTTTTAGTATATGCTCATGGGTTCATTTAGGGACAGAGATATATACATAAAAAAAATAATTGAAATGTTTTAAGTAAACGTTAGAGAATACCGAAGGGACAATCCAGAGAAACTGGCAGCATATGGTACACAAGACGAAGAAAAACAAAACAAACAAGCAAAAAAAATAAAAAACACAGTATGTGTTGGACACTACTATGCTCAAACAAACACAAATAACGTAAATAATTTCTATTCAATTCATATCCATTACAGTGACCAAAAATCCAAGATGGCCACCATTCAGACCAGGTCCTCATATCACAACGACCACCACTAGTACCACCACACCTAAGCCACGCCCACCAGGAAGTAAGTAATATTGCTATAAGTTTGTATGATATAAATACATTCTTAACAATGTTTACTTAAAGAAATGTAATTATGTGAAATTAGAACCTTGTTTATAAGCTTCTTTGCATCTGACTTTTTGGACATTTATTATTAAGTCTGACCTCATTTTAAAAACTATATTTTTAAGATAGTTCTCAAAGGTTAAAACTATATTTTTAAGACAGTTTTCACAGGCTAAAAACTGTATTTTTAAGATAGTTCTCAAAGGTTAAAAACTATATATTTTTAAGATAGTTCTCACAAGTTAACAACTATTTATTTTTAAGACAGATCTCAAATTAAAAACTATTTATTTTTAATACAGTTCTCAAAGGTTAAAAACCTTATTTTTAGATCAATCTCAAAGGTTAAAAACTACATTTTTAAGGTAGTTCTCAAAGGTTAAAACCTGCATATTTAATATAGTTCTCAAAGGTTACATTCAGAGTTTTTTTTTAAGATAGTTCTCAAAGATTCAAACGTATTTTTTTATATATTTTTAAGACAGTTTTCAAAAGTTAATAAAAATTCTAAAGATAGTTCTCGAAGGTTAACAACTACTTTTTAGGTTTCTCTCAATTCTCAAAGGTTAAAACCTATTAATTATATAGACAGTTCTCAAAGGTTAAAAACTATTAATTTTTAAGACAGTTCTCAAAGGTTAAAAACTATATTTTTAGATCGTTCATCAAGTTTAAACGCTATAGTTTTATAATAGTTCTCAAAGGTTAAAAACTACATTTTTGTCTCAAAGGTAAAAAAAACTACACTTTAAAGATATTTCTCAAAGTTTTAAAACTATAAATTTTTAAGACAGTTCTTAAAGGTAAAAAAAAAAGAGTATTTTTGATTAAAACCTTTATATTTTTAAGATAGTTTTCAAAGGTTAAAAACTATACATTTTTAAGACCATTCATGAAAGTTAACAATTGTATTTTTAGATAATTCTCAAAGGCTGAAATACAGGTTGTACATACCGTGTAACCCGCATAGGGGGTTACGCAAGGGTGTGCACAACCTGATTGAGGTTATTTCGAATGAACCAAACAAATAATTTCGATGAATCCTTATAAATTACTTCAAATTTTTTTTGTTATGATATTGAAAAATATATTTATTTTTTCAAAATAAGGTAAATAATCGGAATTAAATTTAAATAACCCCAAAGGTGGCTCATTTAAAGAAAATCACCTGATGACAACGGCACACGACGCCTTGAGAACAACGTTTATTTTTATATTCCGTACATTGGAAAATAACCTCAACATTTCAAACCAATCAAAACATGTATAAAATGACATGTGACGCTAAAATTAATTTATTTTGAACATAGTTCCCAAAGGTTACATTCCATTTTTCAAAGACAATTCTCAAAGATTCAAAAATATTGTTAAAGGTTAAAAACTATATATTAAAGATGTTCTCAAAGGTTAATCTATGTTAAAGATAGTTCTCAAAGGTTAAAAACTATATATTTTTAAGGTAGTTGTTTTGAAAGGTTAAAAACTATAGATTTTTAAGATAGTTTTTAAGGATTAAAAACTGTAAATTTTTATGACAGTTTTTAAAAGTTAAAAGCTATATTTTTCGATCATTCTCAAAGGCTGAAAGCTATGCATGTATTTTTAAGATGTTCTCAAAGATTAAATGCTTTTTTATTTAGAGTGTACCTCTAAGGCTGAAGTTGTGTTTGTGTTGGATTCCTCTGGAAGTGTAGGCAGAGGCCATTTCTACGATGTACTAAACTTCACGTATAATATTGTTGACGAACTGGACATTGACAACGGCAATTATAGAGTAGGTGTGGTAACCTTCAGTGACAGCGCTCGGTTAGAGTTCTACTTGGACCGTTACAGCAATAAAGGTGAGCTTGAGAAAGCTATTTCTAGAATTAATTACGTTTACGGATCCACCCACACTGCAGATGCTTTACGAATGACGAGAGAAGAAGTACTATCAAAATTTACCGGAGATAGACCAGGTATTTTTTATGAGATACTGTCAAACCTGTCCATGTGGTCACCTCTATTAAGCAGTCACCTGTATTAAAAGGTCACTTCAATTGAACCTTTTATTAAGAGGTCACCTTGTAGGATTAAACAGTGTCCGCTGTGAAATATTGTCCTCTGTTACAATTGTTTTCTATGATAAAGTCCGAGGACGGAATAAAGCGCAGAGGTGACTTCTTTTGGTCTGTTGGGGATTTTTCATTTGAAAAAGATACAATCGGACATATTTTCACAGGACAATATTATGGCTTACACCCTGTCTTATAAGGCCACTTTTTATATGTGCTAAAGGTGACCTCTTAATACAGGCTTGACTGTATATTTGTCCTTTGATGTAAACAGGATGGAAATCACATTTAAACTTATCCATCCGTCTTCCAAATTTCATTATAGACAAAGCAGTATTTTCTAGTTTATTACCTGGAGGGACCGTCGTAATCGTATGGTAGTTGGATTTATGACTACCTGTGCAATCAGTGTCTATTACCACTAAAGTTGTGAGTTCAAACCCTGTTCATGGCGAGGTGTACTCAATACAACATTATGTGATCAAGTTTGTCAGTGACTTGCGAAAAGTCAGTGGTTTTCCCCGAGTACTCTGGTTTCCTCCACCAATAAAACTGACCGCCACAATAAATATGATTGAAATATTGTTGAAAAAGGAGTTTAAACACCATAAACATGCAAGCAGGATGGAAATTGCATTATATCTTGTACATTCGTCTTCCAAATTTCATATAGACAAAGCAGTGTTTTCTAGTCTATTACATGGACATCAAAGTTTCAACATGTCAAATTCCACTTGAATAAGCGAATTCCATTTTATTTAATTCGATGTTTCATTTTCCTATTGATACTATCAATTAGGTAAGAAAAAAGACCATCTTGTATTTTAGCATTTATGTTCACTTGTGAATGCTTTTTTTCAGATGTGCCTAATGTGGTTGTCATAGTAACAGATGGGGAATCAAACATTCAAAACACACAGACTCTTCCAGAAGCCAGATTACTTCAAAACACTGGAGCGACTTTGATTACTGTTGCCGTGGGATTTACTGAAGTCTCTGCACTGCAGAATTAACAGGACTAACATCTGAACCCGTAACGGAAAATTTGATACGAGTTGATAATTACGATTCTCTATCACAACTGAGAAACAAACTTGTCGAACCTCTGTGTACATGTATGATTATAAACATCTTGTTGATCTGGAACAAGTCTTGCTTAATTTAAAGTTTAAATTACAATTTCAATAAGAATTTTAATTTCTTTTTCTTCGAATCTTAACCATTTTCTTCTATAAGACTACTTTTGATCATTATTAGCTTCCCTTAAAGCCCTTCAAAATATAAATTTATTAAAGGAAAGAAGAATATCATTGACTTGTATATATTTTTGTTGAAATACTGTGTACATTTGTTATTTTTTGGAACAATGTCATATATTGCATGTTTACAACATTATTAGAGTTCAGCGTTATAAATATTTTATCTGAGGTGACATCACATGATGTAATTGACCAATCAATGATTAAGGGTTTGTTATATGAAGAAAGTCTTTAGAGGTGAATGCGAGCACAATCCTCGGGATTCTACATAGTCTTCAATGCAAATTAATTATCTTAATATCCAATCGCCTGAAATTTTATCTTGTAATTAAATTCACCTCTAGATCTGGTACTTGTTAATACTAAACTAGATCTCTATTTTTTATTTTCTTCAAATATTATATTTTTCAGGGGCCTGGGTGGCTCAATGAGTTAGGTCGCTGGATCTAACAACTCATACAAGCCTATCACCAATACGGCGTGGGTTCGCGCCCGGCTTTGTAAATTACAAAAAAGGGTGCACTCGACTTGCAGCCGCAAGTGATAAAGTTTACCAGTTGCTTGCCCATGGTCGGTGGTTCTCTCCGGGTACTCCGGCTTCCTCCACCACTAAAACTGGTCGCCATGATATAGCTGAAATATTGTTGAAAGTGGCGTTAAAACACCAAAAATCAAATCAAAATCGTTTTCTTCCCACATTCTGTTTACTGACGATTAATAACTTTATTCAATTTCAAACTATTTTGTTAACTGCGAGTGAGCAGAATTCACTTGTTACGAACATGATAAACTCAGGACATGTAAGTTTGTAATAGATTAAATTAGACTTATTTCTAAATTGTACAATTGCGATAATTAATTTTTTTTTAATGTATTTTAGATTCGGATAACGTTGATCTGTAAACTATTTTTTGAAGCCTCGGTAATCTCTTAAAACTAGGCAGACCGTACTTGTACGTGTAACATAAAATAGTGTCCTCCATGAAATAATGTCCTCCAGACAAAATATCATATGAAATATTGTCCATGGACATTATTTCATAATGAAATAGTGTCCTGGACATTATTTCATAATGAAATTTGTATCCTCCATTATGAGATATTATCCATTCTTACTGGACATTATTTAACTGTGAAATAATGTCCCACATCAACTTGATATATGACATTTTTATGCTTCACATATTTATACTATACTTTATTTCATAATATAAGAGATTTCTTTGTCATATAAATGATATTTATAACACTATATTTGATCAAGGATTTACATAAACTATATAAATCCTTGATTTGATTCAATTTGAAATATATTAACAATCATTGTCAAATTGTTCAACCCAAGACAAATACATATATATATATATTCCAGAAATACATAAATTTATACAAAATAAGAAAATTTAATACTAGATAAGATTGGCGAATTTTTTTTTAAATATTAGTGCAGGTTTCGGAGGGAGTGATGTATCTGGTATGTCAGATTCTATAACTTCAATGTCCCTAAGTAAATTATTGTTACTTTTATTCAATAGAAAGTTGTCTTTCAATGAATTACCAGATTCGCTATACAAATCAAATGAATCATGGTTAATTGGGGACAAATTTCATAACAATTAGTCATGAAATAATGTCCAAATTTTGAATTAGAATTATCTGTCTTTGTTAGGACACGGTTTCACTATGATATATTGTCCATAACATGAAATTATACTGTCCAGATGAAGGACAAAATATCATAGATAAGACAAAATTCCATGACAATATAATCATGATATATTGTCCTGGAGGACATAATTTCACAGGACATAATTTTGCTTTACATACGGTCCGACCATACGCGTACGGTCCGACCGTATAGGTATTTTGAAAAAATACGCATACGGTCCAAATACGCGTATGGTCTGGAACATCTATAAACTAATCTAGTGCAATCGAGAATTAAAACATTCAAGATTATCGGCAGTGACTATGCTTTCCTGTACAAAGTTCCAGTTCCTGATGGTCTTTGGGGGCAAAATTCCTGAAGTTTGTATGTTCTGCACAATGGTACCTGAAAGTTTTCATTGTTGGTGGTCTGATATCTGTCTATTGTGAAAGGCTTTGATCAATGTTCACTTTGACCATTCCATTTGCTAATTTATGCTTCAATGTCAACCTATTTGTTTTCCAGGGGCCGTTGTGGTCGTGAATGTGCGATAGTTGGATTTACAACTACCTATGCAATAAGTGCCTATGACCCCTAATGTTCAGAGTTCGAATCCTGCTCAGGCGAGGTGTACTCGATACAACATTATGTGATAAAGTTTGTCAGTGACATGCGGTAGGTCGGTGGTTTTCTCCCGGTACTCCGGTTTCCTCCACCAATAAAACTGACCGCCAAGATATAACTGAAATATTGAAATATTGTTGAAAATGGAGTTAAACACCATAACACCATCCCTCCTTATTTTGGTGTATGATTTCAGCAATCCAATTATTTTGTTGACCTTGTTACAGATGTTTCCTTTCGTAGTGAGGTTCATGTTACTCAATCATTAGTTTTCTGTGTAGTGTTTTGTAAATCATTATTTGTCCTTTTGGTTATTGGAAAATATGTCTTTATTCAATTGATGGTTTCTGATTACATTGTACTCACGCTTGTCTTTTTATCAAGAGAATATTTTACTACATGTATTTGCTTTTGTTGTTTTTTGGTTTTTCATGATCTATTTCGGAAAAAAATATTTGCTCACGTCTAGGCCAGTAAAGCGTATTAATTTTATTCTCTAGATTTCCAAATATGGCTCTGCCTTCTTAGTTCTATCGTTATTTTTAGGAATGATTTTATCCAATCATAGGTCGTCAAATAAATACAACATCGTACAATTGTGTTTGTTATTTAAACGTGTGCTTACTACCTCTATCCTTCTGTTGAGTTCGTTTGGCTTGTCTTGATATCTGAAAAAAAACTTCAGCTTTGTAGGTTTCTGATTGTAGCTTACTATAGATGGTATTGTAATTAAAATCTTCAGGTTGTTTGTTGGAAGTGACTGAGTATGTTGCATTTGTCGGGATGAAATGCCATTAGCTAGTCCTGTTCGTACTGAATCGCTGCTCCTAGAACTTCTTGAAGCTTTAGACAATCAGTTAGTGTATGTATGGACCTGTAGATTATACTGTCATCTGCAAAGAGTCTTATTTGGCTGTGTTTGATGATTGAGGTAGGTCATTTATATAAATTGGAAAGAGTATAGGGTCTAGTACAATGCCTAGAGGAACACTTGATGTTAATGGTATCTTGTCTGATGTAGTATTTTCTAGTATATTGTATTACTGTTTAAGTTCTGATTCATAGAAATGATGTAATCCAATTTATTGCTTGTTGTGAAATGCTATAGTATTTGAGTTTGTGTAATAGTCTCTTGTGTGGTACCTTGTCAAAAGCTTTAGCGAAATCCATGATTATGAGGTCAGTTTGTATATTTTTGTGCTTATTGTATGTAAGCTGACTCACAGGACCTATTTGCTCTAAAGACCATGTTGAAGTCCAAATAATATATTGTTAGACTCGAGATGTGTCATCATGTTGCATGCTAGTATGTGTTCAAGTAATTTGCATTAAATAGGAGTTAGTGAAATAGATATATAGTTTTCAGGGTGATGCTTGTGTAGGATTAAATAGTGTCCGCTGAAATATTGTCCTCTGTTACAATTGTTTTCTATGATAAAGTCCGAGGACGGAATAAAGCGCAGAGGTGACTTCTTTTGGTCTGTTAGGTCCCCTTTTTGAACACATGTGTTACGCTTGCATGGTTCAAGTCTGATGATACTTTACCCGATTGTATGGATTTTGTAAATATGATGATGAGTATGTCTGAGCAGATATTTATATTTTCTTTAAGTATTTTGCTAGTGATGTTGTCTGGGCCTGTTGCATTGTTTGGATTTATACTAGTATTTATAGTAAGTTTGCAAATACCTTCTCTGTGAATTTTGAGTTCTTCCATTTCAGGGGACCTTTGTCTGGTATCTCTCCGAGTTTTGCCTACAGGTGAAAGCATATCTGAATTATTTTCTTAAGATGTTCCCTTACTGAGAGGGGTATGCATGCAAAGTTCCTTCACTTCAGAGTGGTACAATTCAGATGTTTCCTTTCTGAGAAGGGTCTGCATGCAAAGTTCCTTCACTTCAGAGTGGTACAATTCAGATATTTCCTTTCTGAGAGGGGTCTGCATGCAAAGCTCCTTCACTTCAGAGTGGTACAATTCAGATGTTTCCTTTCTGAGAGGGTTCTGCATGCAAAGTTCCTTCACTTCTGAGTGGTACAATTCAGATGTTTCCTTTCTGAGAGGGGTCTGCATGCAAAGTTCCTTCACTTCTGAGTGGTACAATTCAGATGTTTTCTCTTTCCTGGTTTTCTATTAATGTACAAGTAAATATCTTTTGGTTGTTCATTGAATCTTTGTTGGCCTGGCTCTTGCATTCCAATGTCAAAAGTCATATCTTCTATACATTTCCAGTAGACATTTCTCATTCCTGTCTGTAGTTGTGCCTTGGAATGTTTAATGTGTTGTGTTGTGATAAGTTTTTGTTTTAAGTTGGTAATTTACCCATTGCAACATTGTTTTGTTTCCTATTGACTTTGTTGGAATATGTTTTTGTAGGTAAGACTTCCTTATGGCACCTCCACCCAATTTTGTTTTTATAAATTAATTTGAAAATAAGGGCTAGGGTTAGGGTTAGGGTAAAGTGTTAGTTAGTTGGGTGGGAGAACCCGGGTTAACGTGTTATCGTGAAATCGGTACTTATCATTGACGCGGTTGTAAACATTGGCCAACGTGAAGACCAATGTCCAACGAAAAAGGTCAGTTTCATTAATTGCTTTATCTTTTTTTCAGGAAAGCATTATGTCTTTGCATTCACATACTAATGTTCAATGGGCAGCAGATATAACACGGGAAATTATTTTACAATACAAGAGATACGCTCCCTTAAAGTGTGATACTTAACAAAATGTAGTAAAATTTTCTGACATTATCGCTGGTTATACAAATAGATGGCTAGCTTTGGACACAAAAACTACCCTCTACTGTTTTTCCTTCATTCCAGAAGATATCAAAAAAAGGTTGGGGTCCACATTTGTTTAAATCGGCGGAAAACTCATTTTTTTCTAGTCTGGTACAACGATAAAATGTAAATAAATAATATGAGATATAACTTACTTAAATAATTAAGAATTTCCAAGTTTGAATCTCGACAATAGTAATTTCATCGATTTTAAATTACTTGTTGATGTAAAAATGCGCAGAAAATTCATAAATTTGCACGTGTGTAAAAGTAAATTTGCACTTTGACACCGTCTTCAACAAACCCAGAAATTCTCAATCTTCATGATTAGCTGTCCGCTACCTGTAGTTGATTCTGTAAAAAGGACACCAGTAATGCCAAATTAAGCCAAATATACCTTACCTGACATTTTTATACACTTTATATGAGATTTCAGAAAAATAATCCAAGGAAGTTGTTGTTCTTATAAGACACATGTGCTGGTTAGACAAAAAAGGGCAAACATATGGGTCCGTCCCTTTTTCCTCAATATATTTAAGAATTAAAACTTCACAATTGTCGGGAAGCCAAATTCAGGTGGATTTTTGTTTTGTTAATTAGTCCAAAAATGAAAGTTGTGAAAAATAACACAAAAATTCATAAAATTTGATAAGATGGTATAATATAAAGAGACATAAGAACACATTATCAAAATAGAATAGTATTGAATGCATTTGAAAGGTAAATTAAGCTCAATAATTTCGAAATTGTATAAATTATATGACAACATAGCAGTTTATCCTTGATTTTGTCAGTTCATTTAAAGGGCATTAGCTACGATTTTGACCAACAAAATTATATGTTTTGGAAATTGGTAAATAACTTTAAAATGATGAAATAAAGGTAAATATTTCGTATTAAACAGCTTACCGTACCACTTTTCGCCTTTTGAGAACGAAAATTACCATAAATTTATTATTGCCTTGCAAGCAAATAATTTGACCTCGCTTTCTCCGTATGCAACTGACCTTACTAGTGACAGGTAAAAACGAATAATTTGTATTTTGTCGCTTATTAACTGCAAACTTGCATGGTTCTCTGTCCGTAATTAACGCCGACTAAAAGCAGATTCACAGAAAATAAGAAATAAGTGCATTGTTGTACTGATTTAATGACGATTCTGCAAACTCCGTAAACAATGCCGATAATTAATAAGATGGCGTCCATTTCTTGATCGATCTCAAAATACGAGCAGTTATTACTTTTATACTACAGCAGCAGACATCCTACAGTAGATAATGTACATATCTTATGGTGTGGTCTAAAACTGACCACAAGGGAAATCATACTCGAGAAATGTTTGATTTTTCATACTTTTTAGATATGGATGTCAGTGAACAAGAANNNACGAATATGACGCAGTCGACGGGTCTTTTTTAGACGTGTCGTCGCAGGAAACTGTTGACGATAACCACAACCAAAATCAGCCAGTGTAGTATTTGTGATATAATATGATCACAAATCAAGTCTTAAAAGGCACATGAACAAACACTCAA
>MJUT01008999.1:118281-132817 GCA_002080005.1 Gigantidas platifrons | reverse complement strand
CTATAAACAAATGTAAATTTCTTAGTTCCAATTTTATACATTGCTTCAGAAGTAAGACGTATTTAAACGTGACTGATTTGTCATTACTATGAAACAAAACAATCTTCGTCAATCCGTTTTAATTTTAGCGTTTGTTAAATTTAATCACTTACAAATGCTTCCTGCAACAGTTTGGAGAAAATTGTACGCTTCAATAAAGATTTCTTAAAAAAAAAGCACTTTTCAACTAAATGACTCAAGTGCATCTGTGTCTGAAATGTTTGAATGGTTTACACTCTTGATAACCTTCCATATACAGCTGGTATTGCTCTTAATTTCCAGATAAACATAATTGTGATTTAAATTGTTTTACCTTCTTTGTGTTTACATCTTTCGTTTTTATGAAGATACATTAAGATTCAAGTACAAGTATAATAATCTACTATGTTATCTACATGTAGCACTACAATATTACTCATTGTATTAAAAAACAACAACACTAGAGGCTCGGTGGGATGAACCTGTATCGCTCACCTTTCATTCTGCTTTGAGGAAACTTTATACAGAACCTTCCATAGGTGCTTCCTACCAAATTTTTGTTCCTTTGGTTACTCGGTTTCAGAGAAGAAGATTTTTTTTTAGAAATTGACCAATCAGAAACGAGAATTTCCTGTGGCGGCCATGTTTGTTGATGGATCAGGACGAAGTGAACAAGTTTTATTATAACTCACCTTCCATAGATGATTCCTACCAAGTTTTGGTTCATTTGCCCAAGCGATTTCAGAGTAGAAGATATTTTTATAAATTGACCAATCAGAAACAAGAATTGCATGTGGCGGCCATGTTTGTTGATGAATCAGGACGAAGTAAACAAGCTTTTTAACTGACCTTCCGTAGATGCTTCCTACCAAGTTTTGGTTCATTTGCCCAAGTAGTTTCAGAGGAGAAGACTCTTAGCAATCGACCAATCAGAGACAAGTATTGTCTGTGGCGGCCATGTTTGTTAATGAATCGGGACGAAATAAGCAATCTTTATATTATAAAGATAACTACCGTCCATAGATGCTTCCTAACAAGTGTCCGTTCATTTGGACGAGTGGTTTCAGAGGAGAAGAATTTTTAGAAATCAACCAATCAGAAACAAGAATTGACTGTAGCGGCCGTGTTTGTTAACGGATCGGGGCGAAATGAGCAATCTTTATAGATGATTCCTACAAATGCATATAGAAGCCATAGATGCTTCCTACCAAATTTCGATTCATTTGGCCAAGGTGTTTCAGAGGAGAAGATTAAAATGTGAAAAGTTAACGGACGACAGACGACGGACGCAAAGTGATGGCAAAAGGTGACATTTCCTTTGGCAATGTGAGCTAAAAATACTCGGATAAAACATGTGCTTGTATGAAGATGCTAATTATTAAATAAAATATTTATCAAACATTTTATTTCTTTAAATGAAAATGTTCTAGAAATAGTCTTAGATATCGAAGAGCAATATTTCAAAAGCACCTTATCTGTTTAAAAGCATTTATAGTATAACAGCCTCTTTCCAAATATCAATGATAGAATTTATTGCAATCAAACTTGTTTCGGTTAGGGTTTACAGTTTAGCAAACCAGTTTTAAGTTTAATACAAACCAGTTTCTAACTAAACCATGGTTTAACACATTTCAGTGAATTGGTGGTTTCTAAAGATGGCTGACACTCCAGATCTAAATGATCTTAATATTAATAGATAGTATAACGCAAAGTGAGGATGAAAGTTCTGATGCATGGCTATGTCATATTCTTCAACATTTCAATTCACCTTTTTGTTGGCTTTCATGACTAAACGTAGGGAAAAAAGCACTCTGTAATCCGATAACTTGATTACAACAGGCATTTTTATAAAGATATTTACCTTTCTGATGTTGTTCACATACCCATTCCATTTGTGAATCATCAACATGAAGTCGAAGCATGTTCTTCTTTTCCTCCGCTGCCGCCATGTTTCAAAACTAAAATGTAAAACCGCCTCTCGTGCGGTTTGCTAAATTTCTGGAACTGGTTTTGGTTTGGACTCGATAAACATGAAAACCAGTTTGGGTTTCAGTCCAGCTTTAAACCGGTTTTCTTAAATAAATGAAAAGTTTAACAAACCAGTTTGAAACCTTAACCAGTTTGCTTGCAATAAATTCGACCAATGAAACTCTGCACTTGTTCAGCTGACGGTTACAATAATAAATGTCAACATATCATGTTGATGATATAGACACATAAAATGAGTGAGTGAGTGATTGTTGTTTAACGCCCATTCAGCAATTTTTCAACTATATCAAGGCGAGAACAAGTTTATGTTCAATGAGATGATGATGAAGACCGATTTGTACTAGACTAACACGCTGAGTTTGATTTTTATAGTGCTAGTTCACTGAAACAACAGTCCACGGGTAGACATGTGGCTCCACTCGGACACATTATTCTGATTCCGAGCCAACCAGTCTTTAATGCTGCGTACTTAGCGGAGAAGCAACACATACCAATTTTATAGTCTTTGGTTTGACAAGACCGGGGTTCGAACCCACGATCACATAAAATGATTAAACAAGACTAGTTATGCAAAAGTAAACAGTGAAAACATTCTATGATATATTATGAAAACGCATATATGGTACACCAATTTTTGAGTTAGTTCTGAACTAACATGTCAGAAAGTCTTGTTCTTTTTTCGACTTGTCAACATTCAAATGCCAACTTCTTCACTTGTTATATAATATGCTACTTGTCGACTTTTATGACACCTTGAGTTGTTTAGTCAAATTGACGACATCGCAAAGTGTACATGAGATATTTGGGACGTCATGTACACTTTGTTTGAATATGTTAACATGTAATCTAAAGTATGCATTCTTAAAATACATGTGAACATGTTGGCATATGAAGTCGACTTGTTACTTTTCCGCCATATAAAACTTGTCAAGTATTTTTCTCAAAGTATACTTTGTCTGTTCTCTATGAAGGCCTAATTGGGGGTAGGCATGGCCGTAACTAGACTATTTTTTTAAATGACGCAAAAACAGTTAATAGCCGAGCGGAGGGAGGCGAAAACAATTGGGCGAGGGGTCTGGGGGCCACTTAAGAACACCTATCCAAGACTTTCATCTGTTCTTTTGTAGATAGAACATCAAAATTGTCTACAAAACATCTAAAGGACACTGCATTGGATTTGAAAAAAAAAAATCAAACAAATACCACATTTTTTTTCTATATCATGTAAATTATAAATTAAATATATTTCCCCTATTAAGCTGCACAGAAATGATTTTTGTATAACGAAATGTATATGTTTATCTTCCATTATAGCGAATATGTATATTTAAAAATCTTCCATAATCTATTTATTTAGTTACATGAGTGTGGCAAAGGGGTCCGTCCCCCTTTAGGAATCAAAAACCTTTTTTGTTTGTTTGTCATAGATCAAGAGAACAAGGATGTATAGCCAAAATGCGAAAAGAACTAAACCTTACCACACTGGAAGAAAGACGGAAACAACTACGTCTCATATTTTTTTACAAGGTGGCAGAGGGGCACTAATACCAGCAATGCCTCCCTCTGACTTCACAACAAGGAACGAAGGAAAAAGACAGATTAGACCAAAGAAGTTTGACAACTGCATCCCTACAAATATTGTAACTAGTCTATCACGAATCAAAAGTGTAAAAGTACCAGAAGCCAAGTCTTTCTTTGTTAGAACGGCCTAGAAGACAACATAGTGGAGTCTAAAACAACTGAAGACTTCAAAACAGCAATTTTTAGCTGTCAGCGCGACTAAATCAGCGCTCTCTCTACCCGTTGTATTAAAGCCCAGCAGGGATTCTACAACGTACCACAGGAATCGGAAATTTTATCAATATGATGAGAAATACGTCACATGGGTAGTGAAGTTTCACGAACGTAGTGAGTGAAACGAACAGGAATCGCAACGCCGTTTTGAAGAAATCGGTTCTGGCTCTTTAAACCTCCGAAAAATTAATAAAAAATTGTCAACACTCTAACCAAATAACATTTTCCTGCAATTATATGTCATTGTTTTTCATTTATTTTTGCTTTCTGTTGCTCTTGGACTGTTATTGCTGTAATTTTATGTTTGATTTCTGCATGAATCTTATTTTTTAAATTGCATTTTTTGCACATCATTCCAGAAATTGGGTAATCAATACAGGTTGATATTATTTTGTTCTTCTCCGAAATTTTTATAATCTTAAGCATATGCTATAGTTTTAAGAAATTTTAATTCATTCTAATTTGTTGCCAAATTTGTACTGCATGCTATAGTTGATCTATGTATGTTTTAAATTAGTAATGTATGTTGTTATCTTGTGTTGTTCATATGTTATGTGTATATGTTTTTATATTCGGTCAAAAGCTCTTCAGAGCTTGTGTTGTATGTTTGATTTTATGCCGAATCAAAATAAATTTTTCTTATCTTATCTTATCTTGTTCTCTTCTCTAATCTTGTCATTACCCAATTTTATCATCTCAGTTGGCAGTTCCACTTTACCGAGAAGTCACATTGACTACGTACGGAACAAACTCGATAAAACCAAAAAGTATATACTGTTTAAGATATCAAAAAATTAAAATGTTCCAGTTTTGTGGCGTATTTATTTATTTTCATCAACTGAGGGGGTCAACGATACCGTGGCTATCACCGTTAACCATTTTCAATGGTAAATTTTCGTAACAGTAAAGGGAGAGAATGTGACGTCACACCAATGGCTTCACGGTAAAGTGGAACTGTCAACTGAGACGATAAAATTGGGCAATGACAGGATTAGAGAAGAGAACAATGACATATAATTGTAGGAAAATGTTATTTGGTTAAGAGTGTTGACAATTTTTATTAATTTTTCGGAGGTTTAAAGAGCCAGAGCCGATTTCTCCAAAACGGCGTTGCATTCCTGTTCGTTTCACTACCCATATGACGTATTTCTCATCATATTGATAAAATTTCCGATTCCTGTGAACGCACTCATATGTAGACAGAACTTGAAGAAAAAAAATCGAGTCCGTCCCCCCTTTTAGAAAATTCTGGATCCGCACTGAACTTAGCAACTTTAACGACAGCTTATATAGCGTAAACGCCATCGACATTTTGAAATTGGACTAAATTCCCGTAGAAAATATGGGCCAAGCTGAATTTCAGTCAAAGACAGGTCTACAGTCTACTATCTAATTTCGGAACATCTCACTATTCGGAATTCCGGAAGTGACTAGACGGTAAAAGATTACATGACATGCGCAGTCACCCTCAAGTATGGGAACTGAAGTCAAGAGATGTGCTCGATCGATATTCTCGACGAATACAACTAGTTCCCGGTGACCAAAGACCTTGAAGATATTATTCAGGTATATGAAACACAATATAATTTATTACAGTGTTGTCAGAAATCGCCACGATCCCACTGTTTTTCCAGAATATGACAATGATTTGGTTGACGTTTGTTCGCGCGCAATTTTTCAAATTTTTCGGGAAAGAAAAGATTTGGTTTTTTTCTCTCCTGCGAATATATATGGCGCGTTGATGTATTTAATGGCGTGTTGATTTATATCGAATAATGCTTATCACATACATTTTCCAGATTGCCCATTTCTGGATTTTCACTTTATAGCCCAACCCCATATTTTTTGTAGTGACTGCCAATCCATTGAATAATACAGTCCCAGTTTTATTATATACTGGGTTTACCTCGTTCCGATGGTCTTATGGAAGCACACCTTGTATAATATCCGATACCTATCATTTGAATGAATCTGTATTTATAGAAACATATTATTCTATGAACTAATAAAAAATAATAATATCCTTTTAAAATAGGAGTGTTTACCTTGTGTTCAAGTTATCGATTGTTGACAGTTCTCCGATGGCACTTTTTTTTTTTTTTTTTACCTTAACCTCGTTTCGATGTACTGGGAATTCCCTGTTATGGAGAGCCATTGGGGCTAATATGCTTGACTGCTGTGGTGGGATATTTATATCAGATATATTTGAACCAAATAAAAGAATTTTTTATTATTTTATTCTGTATAACACTCTTTAAAAGATGGAAAAAACATATGATTGCATAAGATGTAAAAAAACAACAATTGATTTTTTATTTATGTTGTTTTTCTTATATTTATTTTTTTTATATCATAATTTATTAATAAGCAAATCAAGACGGGGAAAAATCAGTTGTTTATAAATAGCATTAACATCGCTTACTCATGCCGTATATAACTTTAACGTCATTTACTCCGGTGTCGTATATAGCAAACCTTCCGCATAGCAAACCTTCTCCCCGAATGTTTACGCCATTTCATGTTGCCCTTATGTTGCAGTCTTCAGAATGTTTTAATCGACGTACATTTTGTATAAACGTATATTGAATCGACAATGATTTTGTGAGTTGTTCTCATTGCCGACTGAAAAAAGAATTACTGACACAGGCCGACAGTCATCTTTAACTTCATTTTTCTTTGGAAAACAGAAAGAAAGAGATGACAGCGACAGAAAACCGACCTGAGCTACCTGATAAAAGACAGAAAATGGACTCGCCATGAATTCTCTTTTGCTAAGGAAAATTACAAAAGAAAGAAGAATTAACAGAGACATGTTGAAAAGTTTAAAGAAAATAAAATTGCTGTAGCAAGTGCGTACCTAAGCGCAACGGCGAAAAAATGAAAACACACTATAAAAGTCAGCAAAAAAAACCAACCACCTATCATTGAGCAAAAATGGAGAACACCGAAGGTACCCTTCTATGATATATACAAATGTATGAGTGTCACTAAAGTGACTTATTAACTGCAGGTGAAACCTGTATGAAAACTCAAAAAGATTTTATTTAGCATAAACTTGTTTCTTTTACCATTTCTTGGCCTAATTTATATTCCTATATCAATATCCAGTCAAAAACGATATAAGGCATTTGGCAGTCCAATATTTACAAAAATTAATGTCCATATACAAGCTTTTAATGAAAAAATCAGATTTTTCAGCTGTTGGGTTCAGATTGTGAAAAACAAATAAAAATGGCTTTTTATCTTAATATGTAAATTACAGTCAGAAAGCTTATTTTCAACACAACAAACAATTTCTAACACACATTTATTAGCTCACCTGGCCATAGGCCATGTGAGCTTTTGTCATGGCTAGGTGTCCGTCGTCGTCCGTCCGTTAGCTTTTCACATTTAAATCTTCTTCTCTGAAACCACTCAACAGATTTGAACCAAACTTGCCAAAAATGTTCATTGGATGGTCCTCTACCAGATTTGTGTGTTTGGTGCTGATTTGAAATTCAACATGGCTGCCAGGGGCCATAATGTGTTCTCATTGGCTGAAAATTTAAAAATCTTCTTGTCAGAAACCACCAAGCCAATTGAATTGTTACTTTGCAGGAATGATCATTGGGTGGTCCTGTACTAAACTTGTGAATCGTTTGCCGATCATAAATTCAAGTTGGCTCGCCATGACTCAACTTAGTTTAAATAACATTCAGGGATAATTCCACTATATAATTTGGGGCCGCTTGGCGGCCCCAACATAATTGCAAGTAAATTAAAATTCCCAATTTCGGTATTATCGATATTTCCGGAAAATGTCCATCAACGATGCAGATTTTATACCACTCCATGATTTATTCATAACTCCCAAGTTTTCATTGTCAATGGAGTTTCTAGAATGGCATTAAATTCCGTTTTCAGATTTATTAAAATGTCAGACAGAGACTTGAAATTTGTTTATTTATTCTGTCAGACCGGCACCTTCCCATTTGAACTTCTCCTTATTCCTGTTCGTAAACTATGCAATGTATGCCGTCTGACATTACTTTGCTCACAATCACATACAAACTCCCTGTCTAATTCAACTGTTTACTAAATTGTCATTATAGACAAGTTTGACTTCACACAAAAGCATTCCTAACAAAATTAGGATTTTTTTTCTTAGGTCAGATGGATCAGGATTAAATTAAATTTTTGGTGGATCTATTGTATGACATACAAATTAATTCATCTTTCTGTAGCCCTTTTTTTTTTTACATACGGTCTACATGTATTACCCATTTCCGTTCAAGAGTTAAAAATTAATAATAGGTAGTTAATTCCTGTTTAGAAAATGTGGGAGTTTATCAGCTATGAAACCTCCACAAAAGAGGAAGATAACATTTTATACTACCACAAGTGTTTAAAAAGTCTGTATTACCTGAATAAATGGGTTTTAAAAATGAACAATTATTCATTCTTGTCCGAATGTTCTGTTGGGCCCCTAGAAATTTAAAGTCAGTAACCCAGCTGGCCTCTGATAAAAATAGTTAAGTTTTATCCCTGCTCCACATGATTCAATGCTGATTGTAAGTTAATTGCATCCATCTAATTCTTTTAAGCAAGTCTACAGACACTGCAATCTTAGCAGTACATGCATTTAAAATATCGTGTTCTGATTTAATAAAAAATGACCTATTACAAAATTTCCCAATTTGGTGAAACAAATTCCCAATTCTGTGTAGGAGACCCATTTTAAAATAACTGGAATCATCCCTGAACATTGGACCCTATGGGAATTTCACATTTTCATCTTTTTTTCTGAAACCACAAAACAGATTTGACCCAAACTTGGCGGAAATGTTCATTGGATGGTCATATACAAGATTTTTGTTTTTGGCACTGATCGGAAATCCAACATGGCTGCCAGGGCCCATACTGTGTTCTGATTGGTCGAAATTTTAAAAATCTTCTTTTTAGAAACCACTAAGCCAATTGAATTGTGACTTTGCAAGAACGATCATTGGGTGGTCGTGTACTAAACTTGTGAATCCTTTGCTGATCGGAAATTCAAGATGGCCACCATGACTCGACTGGAAAAAATGTTTAAAAGTCTTCTCCTCTGAAACCAGTTTGTCAATTCAAAGCAAACATGGCATGAATGGTCCTTAGGTGGTCAACTTTCAAAGTTATGTCCTGTGACCCCGACCTCCATCCAAGATGGCCACTGTCAGCAGACATAGTTTTAACATACATGTAGGACCCTATGGGAAAAATGTTTAAATTTGTTTTCCTCTGAAACCAGTAAGCCAATTTAAAGTAAACATGGTATGAATGGTCCTTAAACGGTCAACTTTCAAAATTATATCCAGTGACCCAGACCTCCATCCAAAATGGCTGCCATCAGCGGACATAGTTTTAACATAGGACCCTATGGGAAATATGTTTAAAAATCTTCTTCTCTGAAACCAGTAAGCCAATTTAAAGCAAACATGGCATGGATGGTCTTTAAGTGGTCAATTTTCAAAATTGTGTTCGGTGACCCTAACCTCCATCGAAGATGGCCACCTTCAGTGGACATAGTTTTAACATAGGACCCTATGGGAAATTAAAAAAAAAAAAATTCCTCTGAAACAAGCAAGCCAATATAGCAAACATGTCATCGATGGTCTTTAGGTGGTCAACTTCCAAATTTGTGTTCAGTGACCCCAATCTGGGTTCAAAATGGCCACCGTCAGCGGACATACAATGTACATGTAGTTTTAACATAGGACCCAATGGGAAAATTGTTTAAAAGTCTTCTCTGAAACCAGTCAGCCAATTTAAAGCAAACATGGCATGGATGGTCCTTGGGTAGTATACTTTCAAAATTATGACCGGTGACCATGACCTCCATCCAAGATGGCTGCCATGAGCAGACATAGTTTTAACATAGAACCCTATGGGATTTGAATAGTAACTTAGATGTATTCGGCATGCAGACATTCTTAAGAGGACTTATTTATGTCAGGTGAGCGATACAGGCTCACATGAGCCTCTAGTGTTTCATTTGTACATTTAATATCTAATTAATATGAAAAATTTGATTTTAAGGCCACACCAAATTGATGTCTTGTTCGACGGAATCGCCGCTCTGATTTTTGCCGATTTCATATTTATTTATTTTTTAAATCCGGAAAAAAAATCATTTCCGGTCCGGTATCTTTCGTATATTTTGTTATCGATAAACATTTCCGGTTCGTTTTTTTCGATGTGAAGCCTTGTAATAAAATGTTTACATCCCAATTTCTTTTGATATCCCCTATAATGTAAGACTATTGGTATCTTGTAATACAATGTAAATCAAAAGGATCATTCATAGGCAGATACAATATCTTAATTCTCATAACCAGTGTAGTAACATGTACAGTACAATTACCGGTATATACGGAAAAGGAAGAAATGAAAGTTTCATCAAAGTACGGGAAATTCGGGGACAAAAACAGAATGGGGCACAAGAAGACAACACAGACCCCTACATTTTGTACAAAAACTGGGTGAACTCGGGTGCTTCAGAAATGTTAGCAGGGGTCGACTTAAGAAAAAATGTTTACTGGCCCTTAGGGCCAGTAAATTTTTGTACAGCTGGCCCCTTCAAGATTCTACTGGCCCGAGATATATCACAAAGTGGACCGATACGAAAGGGGGGGTTTGCCCTCCCCCACAAGAAAATTTTAGTATTATTTGGGCAAAATCCTGTAATCTGAGGGCTCTCACTACTTTCAAGTTAGAGGGAGAAGTGACTTCTCTTTCAGAGAGCTCACACTCGCAGGGAGAAGTGGGAGACAACAGAGAGAAGTGCGAAGACTTCTGGAAGAAGTTAATTGCGATTAATCGAAACATTCTTTCATGACCCCTCTGAAGTAGACTGAATTATTCTCACGGTCCTTTAGAAAGCCCTTTCTATCATTCTATATTTATCTTTTTTATGTTTATTTTAATTGTTATGCCCCCGCGACTATTGGAGGGGGGCATATTGTTTTACCCCTGTTCGTTCGTCACACTATTGTATGCATAGTTTGTCCCACTAACTCCTCCTACAGTTTTGGAGCTACAGCTTTAATATTTTGTAGGATGTTTATACACATAATGGAGGTGTGCATGTGCACAGGGTATTGATTTTCATCAAATATTCTCAAAATGACAGGTAGTTGGACTTAGTCATTTTTTCGTAGTAGTTGCATAAAGGGAACATGGTTTGTCCCCCTAACTCCTCCTACAGTTTTGGAGCTACAGCTTTAATATTTTGTAGGATGTTTATATACATAATGGAGATGTGTATGTGCATAGGATTTTGATTTTCATCAAATATTCTCTAAATGACAGGTAGTCATTTTTTTCGTACTAGCTGCATAAAGGGAACATGGTTTGTCTGGCTAACTCCTACAGTTTTTGAGCTAGACCTTTTATATTTTGTAGACAGTTAGTACCTACACTGAAGGTGTGCATATTTAATGGATTTTGACTGGCAACAATTTTTTACAAAATTATGGATGCATGAACTTAGCCACTGAAACCTGTTAACGTGTAAACAACAATCCTTATACTTGCGGGTCCTTCCGGGCACTCCGGCTTCCTCCGCCACTAAAACTGACTGCCACGATATGGCTGAAATACTGCTGAAAATGGCGTTATACCCCATTCAATCAATCAATCAATCAATCGAACATCACATTGTTAGGTACAAATTCATTTATTTCAGTCATTTCTGTTTGATGCTGAATAAGCAAAACATTAGTTTACCCTTTTGTAATTATAACCGCGGGGGCATTGTATGTGTCTTACAGACACAAACCCCTTTTATAGTCTATACATAAATTTTCTACATCATACCCGATGAATAATATACCATTCCTTCAAATTAAGTTATATTGAAAATCCATTTTGGCTCTTCAAGACGTTTTCTTTGCATTATACCCCTACACATTCCTTAGAACCAAGCCAAAAGTTAAGGTAGTAAATTGGAATTGGGGTGAGGGGTGGGGGGGTAGAGGTGGATAAGGTTGAGACGGGGGCATTCAATTTTCTAGTTTTATGTTGCTTTCTACCAAAACAGCATAAAATATAAAAATAAACATAAAAAGTTAGATAAAATGATAGACGACATAATATTTCGGTCTACATTTGTACCTCTGAAAATTGGTTACACTGGCCAAATTTAGTAAATAGTTAAAAAGCTGTCTGAACTGATTTGTTCTGGGTTTTTTTTTATTCACAACTACCTTAAGGACATCTATTCAATGTCACATTTTTATTTCTGTCTACCTTGACTACAGTTTTGTATTTGAGTCTTGCCTACCAGTGATATTTTATAACACCCCCCTTTTTTTTCCTTTGGAAATAAATATTATTGCGCTGTGATCAAATACCACACAAATTGTAATAGCTGATATTTGTGTAATCTTTAGCGGAAGAACAATGTCTCTGTCAATTTGCTTAATGGTCCAACTAATACAACTTGCCGCTTGCGGGGTGAACATATACATTGTATAACACAAACGTAAATTGCCACTGTCAGTTAAAAATTGAAGAAAGAAAAGGCTGCAATTATCATTTGCCAGACCTCAAATCAGATTGCAACAATGGAGTAAAGCTACCATAGTCAAAGTCTATTTTTTAATTGGATATGCATTATACACTTCTGGATGTAAATAAACAGTTTGATAGATCGTAATATTAACCCGGTGTCGAGTATAAAATACCAATGCAGATGGATAAATATCCGGAAGTGTCCCGTGCATTTCAAAGAATTTTGAATGATCATATTTGATGAGAACTATAATTTTATGTCACAGAAATGAGGAAAAAAATAAATCAAGAGTTCAGTTTTTTTAAAGTAGCTACGGACAAAAAGTTTGGTCAACATTTCACCTAGCACAGTACTGCATTGCGTCCCCTTTCCAAAATGGTGCCATTGTCGGAAGTCGGAGCTGTGCAAATCTGTTGATAACGTCCGATAGATTCCAAATGATGTATTTGAACTGGTTTAAATAAGGGAAAGAACGATTACACAGTGACCAGTTCAATAAATAAACAAAAGATCGAAGTTTGAACTTTTTATCTTTCTCTGTGTACATTACCAAGAAATTTGCGTTAACTGAAACAATGCTGGCCCAAGTGGCCCAAGAATATCAACTGGCCCAGCGGGCCAATCTTTGTTCTGTTTGACCGGCCCGACCGTAAATATATTGGCCAGCGGTTACGTCGACCCCTATGTTAGCAGTTCCTGCTTCTTGAATTTCCTGGATTGCAGAGATCAGGTACAATAGTACCACATATACTGTGTATGACATCCCCTGATCACTACTGAGCATACTATCAATTAAAATTATTGACATTTACTGTTTATAGCAATGTACTGTCTACTGTATTAATCATAATTGTTATATTTATGTAACTGCCCCCTGTGGGACCATGATTTGATTAATAAATATTATATTTGATTTTTGTACAACACCCGCCATGTTGTTCATACAGTGGTTTCCATTCAAAGTGTTTTAGCCAGGAGGATACACATTATAATTTTGCACAATATTTTCAAGATATCATATATATATATATACTAGACACAACCAATGAAAACTAGTTCCTTTTGCGTGAAAAAAAAATTCGCTTCATCATTTTCATTAAAAAAAAAAAAAAATTCACTCGCCGCCTCACTATTTTTGTCTGGAAAATCCGAAGAACAAGACATTTTTTTGATGTGGCCTAAGTATACATTTGTACATGTACCTCCTTTTTAGCTCACATTGCTTGGCCAAATGAACCAAAACTTGGTAGGACACATCTACATTTTTGTATGGCATCTCCTCTATAAAGATCGCTCATTTCAGCCCGATTCGTTTACAAATACGGCCACCACATAAAATTTTCTCCTCTGAAACTGCTTGGTCAAGTGAAACTTTTATTGTCATTTGTTTGGACATCGGCAGGTGTGGCCGTTTTCCTGGCCTTGCACCTTTTGAAATTTGAATCGGCCATGCAGCAATTATTAAATTGTATTTTTACTGATATCCGTATCCATTTGATCATTTACAATGCTAAAATTTAAACCCGAAACACCGAACATACTGCAACGGACCATAACGGACATTTTTTTTTCTCGGAACGAGCAGTCGGACAATGGGACCAGTGCAAGGCATTTGAATGGCAGACCTAGCTAAATTATGGTGGTCAGGACCGACGATTTTCGTAAACTGTGGGGTTATGGCTAGGAAAAAGGGGAGAGATATGGATGTGAAAAGGGGGAGGATTAAGGATGGGAGAAAGGGGAAGGGTTATGGGTGGGAAAAGGAGGAGCATTTAGGGGGAGAGTTAATGGTGGGAAAAGTGGGAGTATTACGGGTGGGAAAAGGGGAGGGTTATGGGTGGGAAAAGGGGGAGAGTTTAGAGTGGGAAAAGGGGAGGTTTATGGTGGGGAAAGGGGGGTTATGGTGAGACAATTGGGAGGGCTTTTGGTGGGAAAAGTGTGAGGGTTACGGGTGTGAAAAGGGTGAGGGCTATGGGTGGGAAAAGGGGAGAGTTAAGGGTGGGAAAAGGGGAAGAGTTATGGATATGAAAAAGGAGGGTTACAGGTGAGAAAAGGAGGAGGGGTATTGTGGGAAAAGGGGGAGGGCTACGGGTGCGAAAGGGGAAGGTTATGGTGGCTAAAGCGGGAGGGTTATGAGTGGGAAAAGGGGAGCGTTAAGGGTGGGAAAAGGTGGAGAGCTTGGCGTGGGAAAAGGGGGGAGGATTA
>MJUT01008999.1:88155-111930 GCA_002080005.1 Gigantidas platifrons | reverse complement strand
TGTGTTAAATTGTAAAACAAATTAAAACTGTTTGTCGGTCAGTTTGCCGAATCGTCATTAAATCAATACAACAATGCACTTATTTCTTATTTTTTGTGAATCTGCTTTTAGTCGGTGTTAATTACGGACAAAGAACCATGCAGGCGACAAAATACAAATTATTCGTTTTTACCTGTCACTGGTAAGGTCAATTGCATACGGAAAAAGCGAGGTCAAATTATTTGCTTGTAAGCAAATAAGTAATCGATGGTAATTTTCGTTCTCGAAAGGCGGAAAGTGGTTCGATAAGCTGTTTAAACCGGGAGCGTGGGTATAAATAGCTGTGGGTGGAGCAAACATTCAGTTTCTTCATTGTCCCCCGATGCTTCGTCGAAGGGGACTCTAGAAATGGGTGTCGTCCGTCCGTCCGTGTGCTTTTTGGTTTCCAGATGATAACTTGTGAATGAAAAATCAGAGTGAAGCTAGGTGTGGTATGTAAGTGTATCTTATGAAGAACTAGGTCAAGTTCGATAATGACAATTTTTCGACTATTTTTACTAGAGTTATGGCCCTTTTTAGACCTCAAAATGCTAAATATTTGGTTTCCAGATGATAACTTGGGAACAAATAGTCAGATTGAAACTAGGTTTGGTATGTAAGTGTATCTCATGAATATCTAGGTCAAGTTTGATAGCGATCATTTTTCGACAAATCTTAACAGAGTTACATCCCTTTTTATTCTTCAAAATTGCTAATTTTTTGGTTTCCAAATGATAACTTGTGAACAAAAAGTCAGATTGAAACTAGGTTTGGTATGTTAAGTGTAACTCGTGAATATCTAGGTCAAGTTCGATAATGATGATTTTTCAACAATTCTAACCAGAGTTATTCCCCTTTTATTTAACTTCAAAATGGTCCTTGGGTGGTCCCCTTTCAGAATTATTTAAGTCAGGTGAGTGATAAAGGCTCACCTGAACCTCTAGTTTACAGTAGTTTTAAAATTTAATCTTACGATATAACCTTTGCGTCGGGGGACCAGTGACCAACGGCCTTTTATTTTTTTTAATGAAAATTACACTAGAATGCAACATAAAAAACCCAGAAAAATTACCAAAAAGGTATTCCTTACTTGTCTGGTATATTTTTCAAAACTGTGCAGCAATAAAAAAAAAGTCACTGGTTTCAAAGCATACCCGTGTCCAAATATCCATATACCCTTGGCTAACTGGACGCTTCCATACTAAATTAAAATATTTTTTTTTTTCTTAAATTTAATGCCAAAAATAAGGGGGGCTGACTACTTTGCCCCGCCCCCCCCCTCAACTTTTCAAAGTGGAGAGGGCAATTGTCCCTAGCTCTTTCGCTCATGAAATAATTAGTGAAGTTCGAACACTGCAGACTCATATGGAGCATTTGAGCTCATGTCGGTCTGGATTTTTAATTGTGTTTGTGTTGCTCAATCTTCAATTTTCTGGGTATTGGTAATTTTTTGTCAGCCATTAAATTAATATTTGTCTTTTTGTCATGTTATACCTGTATATTTATATCATATATTGTTATTGTAGTCATATATTGACCCTTTCAGACTATTTAAGTGGAGGGGTCAGTGGCTCGTAAATTATTTTTTTTCATGAATCACGGAAACATTAACAACTTTTTAATGAATATTATTACCTGATATATTCAGTGGCAATAAATACACAATTTAAACATTTAACCATCCTATGGTGAGGATTAAAATACATGTACATTTTACATCTGTAGTTAATAATATGTCTTAAATACAATTCTTTGTACAAAATGCTTTAGAAATACTTGTTTGAGTGTTTTATTTATATGGATGTGTACTTTGTGTAACATTACAATCATTATGGCTTCTATAGTACAAGGTAGTACATTTCAATAAAGCTGAAAAGATGTCAGTTCAAATCTGACTGGAAGCTAATCTATGAGTTTTTATAATATGTGCCTGATCATATAGACTATTAACTACATGTAACTTCAACTAAGCAACTTGGGCACAAGTCCCTAGCTTAATGAAAGTTTTGAAGGACTGCTCCTTTTTCAGTGTGATTTTTATACGACCACAGAAATGTTGCTGTGATGATAATGGGTCTGTCGTCATCAGTCTAGACAAAATGGTTTCCTATCTCATCTCAAATAAACGCATTAATATGTGTGTATGAGTTTGTTGTGTCGCCTGCGTTACACAGAGGCGACATATAGGGATCACTATCCGTCTTCTTGCGTTGTCGTCGGCGTCACAAAATAATTTCTGTCACATTTTTCTCAGGAACCACACAGGCCAGCTTCTTGATATTTGGCACAGAGCATCAGTATGGAGAACTGTATTGTGTAAGACAGTTTCGAATCTGCCGCATGTCCACTTCCTGTTTGACGGAACTTAGAATATTTTTGATATCGAAAAAGTTCGCAGGCGACACATGTCTTCCCTGGAAGACTTACCACTAAGTTTTAGTGATTTAAATCAACATTTAAGGTTATTCTGATCAATTATTTATTTTAAAAATGTATATAAGGTGCATTAACTCGAATCACAGAAAAGCCCCTGAAATCACCGAAAAGCCCCAGAAAACACCGAAAACAAAAATGAATAGAGGTAATAATCGAGAAAAAGTGTAGTGGGCTTAAGAACATACAACATTAGTTAAGTTTCATATAGATTTTGGTACATTAAAAATATATATAATAATAAATAATAAAAATAATGATCCAAAATATATACCCAGTTATTTTACGGACACCTAATATTATTAAATTTTAATCAGTTTTTATTTTGATTATTTGTTTAAGATTTATGAGATAATGATTTATGTAATATAAAAATAATTATTCTATATTATTTTATAATTTTATAACTATTTAAAACTATAGACAACGATTTGTTGCAGCTACGTGTATTTAATTTGATACTCACCTCACGTGCAGCTACGTTTACTTAATTTAACTGGAGTTTGCACTTGTGAGGAGTTAAGACTAGAATTCACAACTGGTGAAAAATGAACACTAGAATTTGCAACTGGTGAAGAATAAACACTAGAATTTGCAACTGGTGACTTGATGGGTGAGGTTTGGACCTGAGATATATCCTTTATTTCCCTATAAATATTTACTTTTTTCCGCTCTCTCAATTTTTATCGTTACTGGAAATAGTCATGCAATTATAAAGGAAAATCTGAAATGTGATAAAAGTTTTCTTTATGATAGAAAAAGATCATAAATGATTAAATAAAAGATATTCTGATAAATACCAATTACAAAATTTCGGAAAATAAATATGTCCGATTCCGATTGGGTTTTACATTACCGCGACCTTTTTGTAAGTAAGAACACCGAATTAATGAATAAAATGGGAAATAAACTAAAAAAAACCTTCTTAGATAATTATTTTAATACATTATGTGTATATTTTAGTTTATTTTGTGTTTATTTGAGTAAAGAGACGGACCGTATTTCTCATCATATTGATAAAATTTCCGATTCATGTGGATTATCGTTGCTAAATATTATGCACGTTTCATGAATTTAGTAACATATCTGTTGAGTTACAAGAGTCTGTGATATTTGTTCCCGTATTTGGTGGTATAAATTGACCACGGAGCTTTAATAATTGTTTCGGCAGAATTCGGCACAGTTAATTCAATAACATATATGTGGAGCTACACGAGTCTATGAGGATTGTTGCTAGTTTGTCAGTGACTTCCGGCAGGTTTTCTCTAGTTTCCTCCACCAATAAAGCTGACCGCCACTTTTTGTTTAATCACCCGGGTTAACGCGTTATCGTGAAATCGGTACTTATCGTTGACGCGGTTGTAAACATTGGCCAACGTGAAGACCAATGTCCAACGAAAAAGGTCAGTTTCATTAATTGCTTTATCTTTTTTCAGGAAAGCATTATGTCTTTGCATTCACATACTAATGTTCAATGGGCAGCAGATATAACACGGGAAATTATTTTACAACACAAGAGATACGCTCCCTTAAAGTGTGATACTTAACAAAATGTAGTAAAATTTCTTACATTATCGCTGGTTATATAAATAGATGGCTAGCTTTGGACAACAAAACTACGCTCTACTCTTTTTCCTTCATTCCAGAAGCTATCAAAAAAAGGTTGGGGTCCAGATTTGTTTAATTCGGCGGAAAACTTAATTTCTTTAAGTCTGGTACAAGGATAAAATGTAACCTTTGACACGGTTGATGTTATCGGATAACGCGTTTTTTAACACGACCTTTTTCGTTGGACATTGGTCTTCACGTTGGCCAATGTTTACAACTGCGTCAACGAGGTGTCTGCTTTACCGTTGGTTGTGCAAAGTTTATTTATTGGAAAATAACATCGTGGTCACGTTCTCCAATTGTTGGTAGAGTTTCGGATCTATTTACATATTTATAAATGCATGTGCAGGTTTTTGTTATCGTTTTATTATATACATTTATACGACTTGTCGTTGGAGATTCAGTTTTCAAGAGGGAAGGGGTGGCATCCCATTAACCAGCTTAACCAGAGATCCAGTTTTCAAGAGGGAAGGGCTGACATCCCATTAACCAGTTTAACTAGAGATCCAGTTTTCAAGAGGGAAGGGCTGGCATCTCATTAACCAGTTTAACTAGAGCTCCAGTTTTCAAGAGGGAAGGGTTGACATCCCATTAACCAGTTTAACTAGAGATTCAGCTTTCAAGAGGGAAGGGCTGGCATCCCATTAATCAGCTTAACTAGAGATCCATTTTTTAAGAGGGAAGGGCTGGCATCCCATTAACCAGTTTAACTAGAGATCCAGTTTTCAAGAAGGAAGGGCTGGCATCCCATTAACCAGTTTAACTAGAGATTCAGTTTTCAAGAGGGAAGGGCTGGCATCCCATTAACCAGTTTAACTAGAGATTCAGTTTTCAAGAGGGAAGGGCTGGCATCCCATTAACCAGTTTAACGAGAGATTCAGTTTTCAAGAGGGAAGGGCTGGCATCCCATTAACAAGTTTAACTGTACTCCCACATGTTTGTGCATGTCCCAAGTGTGAACCTTGATTTCCAACTTCATATGTCGTTTTGCTGATATTTGAGGAATTGTTGACAATTTCTGCTTAAACTTTTTTTTCATACATCATCAGACTTTAGTATGATCTTGTGCACCGGAATAGCCAGCTTCTGTTTGTCCAATCGCACACGTCGGGATGGAACGAACACAATTTTGTGGCGGGAATCAATTCTATCACGTGACATCTCTCATGATTAAACCAATAATTATATATATATATATAGATGGTTACATAAAATGATAAAAATTGCTGATTCGCACTTGAACTAGAGTGGTGCTTCTCTATTACGTTGTAACGGTAAACAGGGAACAATCAGTAATTTAGAACGGAATTCGGTTAACCAAACACTTATCGTCTGCTTAGATACAGTAATTATGAACCAATTATTAGTAAAAGGAACAAAGGTTATCTGCTATTCATAGTAAACATTCAAACGTTGAAAAGTTAGAAGTTGAAATACATGGCTTCCAGGCATTATAAACATAAACATAAACATAAACATAAACATATTTTATTGACCAATGTGGGGCCCTCGAGGGGCATACAGTTTACATATAAAGAAAGAATATCCAATTAAGTTTGTAGCAAACATACAGTATACATACAGACAAAGTTTAGAACATACATATTAATAATAATAATATATTATGACTTGGTACGATACCGACTCAACAGTGAGTTTAAATTCTGCCTACACTGATACTATACAATACTGCTTATATTTGTGATCTATTGTACACCATGCTGTTTTCTCAAACTGAAACAAGATTTCAAAAAGGTTGAGAAAATAGATAAGATTTTATAATCCTCGTTATTTAAAATCCAATAAAATTTATCATGATTATTCAATGATAAAAAAATTTCACAGGTTGACCCGATCTCATTAAAAAATTTTAATCGTTCATGATTGTATAAAGGACACTCTAAAAGGAAATGGGATTCATCCTCAACTTTTGATAAATTACAATATAGACAAACCCTTTCTTCTCTTTCAAGTAAAGATATTTTACCAGCTTGGTTTTTCCTTCTTTCATAACGACCTGTTTCGATACGGAGTTGGTGTGCACTTATTCTAAATTTTGTAATAAGATTTCTTTGATTGGAATTCAGTACACTTAAATAAGGCTCTTTCCTAAAATATTCTTAATTTTATAAAAAGTAGTTAATTTACCTGATACCAACCCTGTGGTTTTCTTATGTTGCCAGTAATCTAGAAAATTTTATCTTAGACAATTTTTTACATGTATTTTGAACTTTTTTTCTCGCCAATTTTTAACTACTGATAAGTCAATTTGTAATTTATTGGCCAGAGCCATAACTGTTGAGAACCAAGACACTAAATGGACATCATACATATGTTTGCATTCTTCGTAGGTTGCTTTCATCAAATTACTGGGTTTGTTTTTAAATCTATGCCAGTACATATAAATAGAAGTAACTATAGATATATATATATATTGCTAAGACTGCTAAATTAGTGGTCTTTTTATTTACGCCAAGTATATATTTACAGAATTTTATGTTTAATT
The DNA here is from genome assembly GCA_002080005.1 of Gigantidas platifrons. Lineage (NCBI taxonomy): Eukaryota > Metazoa > Mollusca > Bivalvia > Mytilida > Modiolidae > Gigantidas > Gigantidas platifrons. Next base: position 105,365 of record MJUT01008999.1, on the reverse strand, counting down.
ATTCACATTCCCAATCTTTGTAAATATCATAGATTTCTGATTTTTTTTGTGTTTTTCAGACATGTTTAAAATACCCCATATTTCACTGCCATAAAGAGCTATGGGTGTAATGGTATGATCAAAAAGATGTACAATTGTATGAATGGAGGGATTAAAACCAGAGAGGTCTTTCATAAGCTTAAAAGACCCTTTAAGGGTCTTATTATACAGTATTTTTCTAACTTCTCCAAATTTACCTGAAGATGAAATAATAATACCCAAGTACTTATATCTAGTTATACATTCTATTATCTTTGATCAGGCGTCCTGTTTTATTGAAAATAATAAATTTTGTTTTATTTATGTTTACTGTAAGACACCAATCTTTACAGTAAGTATAAAATATATCTAACTGCTTCTTCAACCCTTGCTTTGATTCGGAAATGAGAACCAAATCGTCTGCATATAAAAGACACCCTATTATTTTATCGGATAATTTGGCACCAATTTCAGATTTATCAATTAGCGTGCCCAAATCATTCAAGAAGATTTTGAAAATATTGGGGCTAAGTACGTCCCATTGTTTTACTCCGAGCTGCGATTTAAAGGGGTCTGTCAATTTATTACCAAGTTTAACAGACATATAGTTATTTCCATACATATTACATAATATTCTATAAAAGTAACCGTTTATATTATTTCGTAACAGTTTAAGTCTAATGCCAGGATGAATTACAGTATCAAATGCCTTGCGAAAATCTACAAAACATACAAATAATTTGTTACCTTCACTGTTAATATATTAGTCTACAAGGCATTATAATTGAGGTATGTGGAAGGTAATTAACCGCCATTTGATACTTGAATCTGGATGGACACAGTTTTAAGATGATTCAGAAATCTGACCGTTATAGCAAAACAAACCCCACCAATAGTTATTCTGTTTCATGTTATATTATTTAGAAAATATACTTTACGGTGTGTGACGTCAACTGTGCTACTAGTAATCGATTGGATGTAATTTGGAATCAAAATTCTCAAGATGTGATGGATCATGATGGCTTATCTTGTAATTTATTACACGGGAAAAAACACTCAATAAATTGCATAAATAAAATTTAGATATCGAACATATTTTCAATTTGCTTTGGTGTATTGAAAACACTACGAGCATATCTCTATCTATAAGTTATACTCTAAAATTAAAAGTACATTACAAACGAGCTTATCTCTATCTACAAGTCACACCGCACAATTAAAAGTACATTACAAACGAGCTTATCTTTATCTATAAGTCACACTATAAAATTAAAAGTACATTACAAACGGGCTTATCTATATCATACTCTACAATTAAAAGTACATTACGAACGGACTTATCTATATCACTCCATACAATTAAAAGTACATTACAAACGAGCTTATGTATATCTATAAGTCGCACTATAAAATTAAAAGTACATTACAAACGGGCTTATCTATATCATACTCTACAATTAAAAGTACATTACAAATGAGCTTATGTATATCTATAAGTCACACTAAAAAATTAAAAGTACATTACAAACGGGCTTATCTATATCATACTCTAAAATTAAAAGTAAAAATGTACATTACGAACGGGCTTACCTATATCACACTCTAAGATTAAACGTACATTACAAACGGGCTTATCTATATCATACTCTACAATTAAAAGTACATTAAAAACGAGCTTATCTATATCACACTGTAAAATTAAACGTACATTACAAACGGGCTTATCTATATCACACTCTAAAATTAAAAGTACATTACAAACGGGCTTATCTATACCACACTCTACAATTAGAAGTACATTACGAACGGGCTTATCTATATCACACTCTAAAATTAAAAGTACATTGCGAACGGGCTTATCTATATCACACTCTAAAATTAAAAGTACGTTACGAACAGGCTTATCTATATCATACTCTAAAATCAAAAGTAAAAATGTACATTACGAACGGGCTTACCTATATCACACTCTAAAATTAAACGTACATTACAAACGGGCTTATCTATATCATACTCTACCATTAAAAGTACATTAAAAACGAGCTTATTTTTAAGTCACTGTCTAAAATTAAAAGTACATTAAAAACGAGCTTATCTATATCACACTGTAAAATTAAAAGTACATTACGAACGGGCTTATCTATACCACACTCTACAATTAGAAGTGCATTACGAACGGGCTTATCTATATCACACTCTAAAATTAAAAGTACATTACGACCGGGCTTATCTATATCATACTCTAAAATTAAAAGTAAAAATGTACATTACGAACGGGCTTATCTATATCACACTCTATAATTTAAAGTACATTACAAACCAGCTTATCTATATCACACTGTAAAATTAAAAGTACATTACGAACGGGCTTACCTATATCACACTCTAAAATTAAACGTACATTACAAACGGGCTTATCTATATCATACTCTACAATTAAAAGTACATTAAAAACGAGCTTATCTATAAGTCACTGTCTAAAATTAAAAGTACATTAAAAACGAGCTTATCTATATCACACTCTAAAATTAAAAGTACATTACAAACGAGCTTATCTATACCACACTCTACAATTAGAAGTACATTACGAACGGGCTTATCTATATCACACTCTAAAATTAAAAGTACATTACGAACGGGCTTATCTATATCACACTCTAAAATTAAAAGTACGTTACGAACAGGCTTATCTATATCATACTCTAAAATTAAAAGTAAAAATGTACATTACGAACGGGCTTATCTATATCACACTCTATAATTTAAAGTACATTACAAACCAGCTTATCTATATCATACTCTAAAATTAAAAGTACATTACGACCGGGCTTATCTATATCATACTCTAAAATTAAAAGTAAAAATGTACATTACGAACGGGCTTACCTATATCACACTCTAAAATTAAACGTACATTACGAACGGGCTTATCTATATCACACTCCAAAATTAAAAGTACATTACAAACGAGCTTATCAATATCACACTCTAAAATAAAAAGTACATTGCGCACGAGGTTTTTATCTATATCGCACAGCCACTCTAGAATGAACGAGCTTTACATGCCTGACATATGAGATGTGATGTGAAGTGTGCTTCATGCAAATTGATATAAACGACAACATGTTGTATCGAGTACACCTCACCCTGATCGGGATTCGAACTCACAACTTAATGGTGATGGACACTAATTGAAAAGGTAGTTGCAAATCCAACGACTATACGATCACGTCTTGTAGAGAGGTGTTGGTCTACAGTAATATGAATTGGGAACTAACGATGGTGCAATGCGGAGATTTGTAGTTCAAGATCGTTGTTGTAATATGTGTAGCATATATACACGAGATTATCGTTATTTTGGGCGACATTCCCTTTTCGGATAGCAACTGACCATGGAAAATCCAAAATTCGGATTTCAGATTTCAGATTTCTACTAATAAAAGTGTTTTATGTATCATATTTTTACACACTAAAATTCATCATTTAGATATTGGAGACAGTCTTTATGGTGTAGTTTTCATTGGCATTATATCGTTGATAACATTGTGTGTTCGAATCAGAGTCGCTGTTTGCGGAATTTACAATTCGCGGCTCATTTTTTTTCAACGCTTGTCAATTTTAATGCCAAAAAAAATAAATGTGTCCCTGATTTCATAAATTGGACATAATTCTTATCAAATGAAATTCGAGATTTTTATTTTGCGCGTAATTGATGTCGCTTCCGGTTTCCTGTACGATATAGTAAGGTTGAAACCACAGTACTCTGAGAAAACCTGCCACTTATCACTGACAAGTTGCATTGTATCGCATAGAGTTTACAATTAACATTTCCACCAATGATCGAGGATCGTATTCGCAACTAATTTAGCTTTTGTATGAGGTCATACGTGGTTATATCGACCAAACAGACGATACTTCTGTTGGTCGATATAAACCACGTATCGACCTCATACAAAAAGCTATAATTGCTATATTATTAATCCACATTATTGACAAATATAAGGAAAATTTAGCAGGAATTAAAAATATTTGTTCAATGCTGCAACTTTTGATTTCTGTATATATATCACTGCATTTGTTTTTATGGATTTTGTGAAAATTTATGTCTATTTTTAGTAACGTGCTGCATGACCGTGAAATCTGCTATTTTTTATGTTACAAAAACCGTTGACAGTGCAACCTTTGTTTATACAGTATATCATGTGATTTGGTATCTACCAATAAAATTTTAAGAATGATATCAGATTAATAATATATGTTGGTATAAATGAGGCCAGATACCATACGCTCGCAGCAATGATGATCCCGTGAAAACCTTTCTTGTACTTGTACAATGTAATATTTGTATTTTTATTATCTATATCTTATATACTTTACACGTTAATGACAGCATTGCTTGTTTAACGTTTTACACATTCTCAGAAGCCATTGTTGATCAATTTCAACAGAAAACAGCAGTGACCTATTTCTCTGTAGGTGAAACCGTTCCTCTACACCTAGATTTTTCACATTTAAACAGTTTTATCAGTTGTAATTTGAAAGCTTCGTCAAAGATTCCGTATAAAATTGGATTAATTACACTGTTAATTATATGAAGGCGATTAAGGAAGAGCATTAACTGATAAGTCGATCTGTCACTAAAACTGATCCAGAAATCCCAGTCAATTGTCTCTATAACCATTAAAACATCACGTGGTGTACAAGACAAAGCGAACGTCACTGAAATTAGTATAAATATTAATGTATAACGGTGTTGTTTAAAATATGAACGAGTGGATCTTTCTTTGGAACCGGATCTCTTTGGTTCAATACTATTATTTTTTGTATCTCTTGTTTTATAAGAAATGGTTTTAATTTCCACTGAAGATTCCAAATTTGAGTGGTTTTGTTGAATTTCACGTCTCCGTGGCTTAATGTTTTTCTTTTTTGCTTTCCTTACAGAATGTGGCCACTTAAGTCTGTTTTTGTGATTAATTGTGTGTCCGTTGTCATCTTTTGTCGTTGTGATGGTGCTACTACTCGCCGGAAGTTCTTCCGTTATCACAGACATGTCAAAATCACGCGAGTTCTCATCTATCGGTACAACATTCGATTCTTTTTTATTGTAATGTCTTTTCTTATGCTTATGTTTTAGCTTCTTTTCGGATATTGTTCCAAATTTCAAATCACCATGTGTAAAGTCGTTTCTTTGCGCAGTTGCAGACGTCTTTTCACCTGTTTCAATATTTTTAGATTTATTCCAGGTTATTGCCTTTTGTTTCATCCGTTTATATAACGTAAAACTAACTCTGGAGTAGAAATACGTGATAGACACAAATATTATTGGTGTTGTTGCTATTTCTAGTACAGTATATGCTATTGCGAATCGATGTTTGCCTCCATACCGGAAGCTCTCTCCCACCCGGTCACAGACATCTTCAGTTGAATTGTCCCTATATTTGACAGTCGTTACTCCCGCCATAAATAAGATAGGAATGACAAGTAAAATAGCAAAGATGTACAGAGAGACGACAGCCATTATCTCTCGTCCGGTGAAAAAGAAGTTTGACAATGGATGGCAGATCTTCATATATCGTTGAGCCGCGATCATCATGAGGATTGTCATAGAAACAACGGGGCTCCATGTCATGGTATACCAAGATAGCTTACATATAATGGTCTTATTGTAAGATTCTGGAAATAACAATGCATATATCGCAAATACAGAGCACAACAACGATGAAATCAGGTCCGCCGTGGCCAAACATGGAATGAAAATCTTATTATCTAAAGTTCGTCTCATTTTAAATCGGTATATATATAAAACTAATATATTTCCAATACATCCAGTAACTAGATATAATCCTAGAATGATAATGTTGGGGAGTGAGTCAGGTACCATGGCTTAATACATTTTAAATACTGTATAATTTGTATTAAAACTAAGGATCTCCTCTCTCGGGCATATGTAACCTTAGCTGACTTTGGCTATACTGGTTAATTAGGTCCTTTGGCTATACTGGTTAATTAGGTCCTTTGGCTATACTGATTAATTAGGTCTTTTGGCTATACTGGTTAATTAAGTCCTTTGGCTATACTGGTTAATTATGTCCTTTTGTTTTCTTACTCCCAAAATCTTTTATATTAGTTGACCTTGCAATCTGTTGACTTTTAATGTACCTTATGAAGATTAATCCAGAAACGCGTCGTGCGCACTAAATCAGATGTCTACTTTTTTCAGTTTTATATTCCAGCGCACTAAATTAGATGTCTACTTTTTTCAGTTTTATATTCCAAAATAGATTGAAAAACAAAACGATGCAACACCATCAGAACAGATCTAAAATACAATCTGATTTGTTTTAATAAACGTTAGAGAATACCGAATATACAATCAAAAATAGAAAATCCAGAGAAAATGGCAATGTTTTGAATTACACTGTAACTATACAGTCGGTTGTTCCATTTAATTTGTTGAAAAGTTGACATTGTATTACTAAGTATGGTTATATCAGATGTCTCTCTATTTCATATTGATAAAGTTGGATATTATCAGAGATCAACTTTCTCTCTTGTTTAAATATTTACTACTGAAAACTGAAATAATTCCTAGAATATTCATATATTAAAGCTTACATTATTACTCTTGATTTTAAATATTTATGTCCTCATAGAAATTGGACGCGCTTGAACGCATTATCTAGACTCCCAGCTAGCCAGTCTTTGGTTCCTAAGCTACAAATAAAATTGTCATATTCTTTGGTTTGACTCGTAACTGGGATCTAATCCAGCACAGCCTTAGGAGATGATAAGACCCAATGTTTTTCCCTGTAAAACCTGCAGTGTGTTGTGTATACTTGATCATACGAGAGTAGATAACTCCAGTGCGGGGCCCCTAAAGCGCAGAGCTCAATTGGCAGCAATTGGTCCTATTGGCTAAAGATTGTAAATATGTAAATATCCGGTATTTACTGAGTTTCATATATCAACATCGATTGCCATGTATTTAATAAATATTTCATTGTCAATCCAGACAACCGTGTAATTCCAGTAGAAAACAATGGTTTATTGTTTCATATTGATTGACATGATATTTTTTAATTGTTTTTATTTTGTATTTGTATTTGCTTTTAGGTAGGGTTAGTGAGGATAATTTCTATGGCAACATAAATATTTGAAATCCAGAGTAATGTAAGCATTGATATATAAATATTCTAGGAATTTTTTCAGTTATCAATAGTAAATATTTAAACAAGAGAGAATATTTAAATCAAGTTGATCTCTGATAATATCTAATGTTATAAATATGAAATAGAGAGACATCTAGATCTGATGTAACAATAATACAACGTCAACTGCTCAATAAATTAACTGGAACAAATGTCTGTATTATTACAATGTTATTCAAAACATTAAAAACTAATCAGATTGTATTTTGTACCTGTTCTGATGGTGTTGTATCGTTTTGTTTTTCAATCTATTTTGGAATATAAAACTGAAAAAAGTAGACATCTGATTTAGTGCGCACGACGCGTTTCTGGATTAATCTTCATAAGGTTCGTTCAAAGTCAACAGATTGCAAAGTCGACTAATATAATTATAAAAGACTTTGGGAGTAAGAAAACCGAAGGACCTAAGTAACCAGCATAGCCGAAGGACCTGATCAACCAGTATAACCAAAGGACCTAATTAACCAGTATAGCCAAAGGACGTAATTAACCAGAATAGCCAAAGGACCTAATTAACCAGTATAGCCAAAGGACCTAATTAACCAGTATAGCCAAAGGACCTAATTAACCAGTATAGCCAAATCATCTAATTAACCAGTATAGCCAAAGGACATAGTTAACCAGTATAGCCAAAGGACCTAATTAACCAGTATAGCCGAAGGACCTAATTAACCAGTATAGCCAAAGGACATAATTAACCAGTATAGCCAAAGAACCTAGTTAACCAGTATAGCCAAAGGACCTAATTAACCAGTATAGCCAAAGTCAGCTAAGGTTACATATGCCCGAGAGAGGAGATTCTTAGTTTTAATACTAATTATACAGTATTTAAGATGTATTAAGCCATGATACCTGACTCACTCCCCAACATTATTATTCTAGGATTATATCTAGTTACTGGATGTATTGGGAATATATTAGTTTTATATATATACCGATTTAAAATGGGACGAACTTTAGATAATAAGATTTTCATTCCATGTTTGGCCATGGCGGATCTGATTTCATCGTTGCTGTGCTCTGTATTTGCGATATATGCATTGTTATTTCCAGAATCTTATAATAAGGCAATTATTTGTAAGTTATCTTGGTATACCATGACATGGAGCACCATTGTTTCTATGGCAATCCTCATGATGATCGCGGCGCAACGATATATGAAGATCTGCCATCCATTGTCAAACTTCTTTTTCACCGGACGAGAGATAATGGCCGTGGTCTCTCTGTATATCTTTGCTATTTTACTTGTCATTCCTATCTTATTTATGGCGGGAATAACGACTGCAACATATAACAATAATTCAACTGAAGATGTCTGTGACCGGGTGGGAGAGAGCTTCCGGTCTGGCGGAAAACATGGATTCGCAATAGCATATACTGTACTAGAAATAGCATTCATACCAATAATATTTGTGTCTATCACGTATTTCTACTCCAGAGTTAGTTTTACGTTATATAAACGGATGAAACAAAAGGCAATAACCTGGAATAAATCTAAAAATATTGAAACAGGTGAAAAAATGTCTGCTACAGCGCGTACAAACGACTTTGCATATGGTGATTTAAAATTTGGAATGATATCCGAAAAGAAGGTAAAACATAAGCATAAGAAAAGACAATCCACTAAGAAAGAATCGAATGTTGTACCGATAGATGAGAACTCGCGTGATTTTGACTTGTCTGTGAGAACGGAAGAACTTCCGGCGAGTAGTAGCACCATCACGACGACAAAAGATGACAACGGACACACAATTAATCACAAAAACAGACTTAAGTGGCCACATTCTGTAAGGAAAGCAAAAAAGAAAAACATTAAGCCACGGAAACGTGAAATTCAACAAAACCACTCAAATTTGGAATCTTCAGTGGAAATTAAACCCACTTCCTATAAAACAAGAGATACAAAAAATAATAGTATTGAACCAAAGAGATCCGGCTCAAAAGAAAGATCCACCCAGTCATTTTTTAAACAACACCGTTATACATTAATATTTATACTAATTTCAGTGACGTTCGTTTTGTCTTGTACACCACGTGCTGTTTTAATGGTTATAGAGACAATTGATTGGGATTTCTGGATCAGTTTTAGTGACAGGTCGACTTATCAGTTAATGCTCTTCCTTAATCGCCTTCATATAATTAACAGTGTAATTAATCCAATTTTATACGGAATCTTTGACGAAGCTTTCAAATTACAACTGATAAAACTGTTTAAATGTGAAAAATCTAGGTGTAGAGGAACGGTTTCACCTACAGAGAAATAGGTCACTGCTGTTTTCTGTTGAAATTGATCAACAATGGCTTCTGAGAATGTATAAAACTTTAAGCCAGCAATGCTGTCGTTAACGTGTAAAGTATATAAGATATAGATAATAAAATTAATAATATTACATTATACAAGTACAAGAAATGTTTTCACGGGGTCATCATTGCTGCGAGCGTATGGTATCTGGCCTGGTTTATACCAACATATATCACCACTAAAGTTGTGAGTTCGAATCCCGTCGATGGTGAGGTGTACTCAATACAACATGCTGTCATTGATATGGTTTAGCATGCAACATATTTCTCATCACATCTGACATCTCAGACATATAAAGCTCGTTCGTAATGAACTTTTAATTTTAAAGTACGATATAGATAAGCCCGTTCGTAATGTACTTTTAATTTTAGAGTATGATATAGATAAGCTCGTTCGTAATGTATTTTTAATTTTAGAGTGCGATATAGATAAGCCCGTTCGTAATGCACTTTTAATTTTAGAGTATGATATAGATAAGCTCGTTCGTAATGTATTTTTAACTTTAGAGTGCGATATAGATAAGCCCGTTCGTAATGTACTTTTAATTGTAGGGTGTGTCTTATAGATATAGATAAGCTCGTTCGTAATGTACATTTAATTGTAGGGCGTGACTTATAGATAAAGATAAGCTCGTTCGTAATGTACTTTTAATTGTAGGGCGTGACTTATAGATAGAGATAAGCTCGTTTTTAATGTACTTTTAATTTTAGACTGTGACTTATAGATATAGATAAGCCCGTTTGTAATGTACTTTTAATTTTAGAGTATGATATAGATAAGCACGTTCGTAATGTACTTTTAATGTTAGAGTATGATATAGATAAGCTCGTTCGTAATGTACTTTTAATTTTAGACTGTAATATAGATAAGCCCGTTCGTAATATACTTTTAATTTTAGACTGTGACTTATAGATAGAGATAAGCTCGTTCGTAATGTACTTTTAATTTTAGACTGTGACTTATAGATAGAGATAAGCTCGTTTGTAATGTACTTTTAATTGTAGGGTGTGACTTATAGATAGAGATAAGCTCGTTTGTAATGTACTTTTAATTGTAGGGTGTGACTTATAGATAGAGATAAGCTCGTTTGTAATGTACTTTTAATTGTAGGGTGTGACTTATAGATAGAGATAAGCTCGTTCGTAATGTACTTTTAATTGTAGGGTGTGACTTATAGATAGAGATTAGTTTTCTCAGTACATCAAACAAATTGAAAATATGTCCGATATCTACGGTTTTATTTATGCAATTTTATTGGTTTATTTTTCTGTATTAGATTACAAGATAAGCCATCACGATCCATCCCATCGTGAGTATTTCGATTCCAAATTACGTCCCAACGACCAGTAGACAGCTAACGTCCTACACCATATATTAGTTAGGTATACATTCTAAAAACATGGCGAACAATAATATAACATGTAGCAAAATAATTATTATTTGTTTTGGCTGTCCCAAATCATGGCCTGGATTTTCAACCTCACATGTCGTGGTCTTCTTATAGCGTCTTTATTTCCGAGTTCCCAGCTTAAGATTGTGATCACCCTATTTGACTCGGGACAACAGCCTTTTCGCCAGATTCAAGGAAACCAATTGCGGTTAATTATCTTCCACATACCTCAATTCTAATGCTTGGAACCAATGATTTTTTTCAACTTTTATTGGTTCATACTTACTGTATCTAAGCAGAAGATAAGTGTTTGGTTAACCGAATTACATTCCAAATTAATGGTTAAGCCTTTTTACTGTTACTACGCAGCAAAGAATCGCTACTCGAGTTCAAGTGCGAATCGGCTCTTTTTTTATATAATTTTATGTAGCCATCTATATATATATATATTTAGATACTTATTGACTTAATCATGAGATATATCACGTGATAAAATTGATTCCCATCCGTTAAAATTGTGTTCGTTCCATCCAGACGTGTGCGATTAGAGAGGCAGAAGCTTGCTCTTCTGGAGAATATGATCTCACTTCCGTCTGCAGATACTGTATGAAAAGAAAGTGATGGTCAATAATTCCACGAATATCAACAAAGCAAGCAATCAACTCTCACCTTAGCTCACCGAACACAAAAAAAGGGGGAGGCACGACATGTGAGGTTGGAAATCCAGGCCATGGTTTGGGAGAGCCAAAACAAAATGTACCCGTTAATGGGACCACAACACTCCCCTCTTGATAATTGGATATCCAACGTCAAGTCTTAAATAAGCCAAATTAAAAATGGCACAGCAAGAAAATAGTAAACAAATGTTCTTAATTAAAAGAAAAGCTTGAGAACAATGTTATCAGAAGCCATCAATTGAATCAGGATATATTTTACAATGATCACTAAAGGATAAATAATACAAAACATCGCACAGAAAACTAAAGATTGAGCAACATGAGAACCATTAAGAACGAAACATCTGTAACAAGACCAACAAAATAACCATCAGTGGCATATGTGTATATGCAGTTTGGGATTCATAGCAACAGAACAGCAAACACAGACTTGAAATAGAACCAAAAAAAAAAAGGACAGCAAGATTTGTGAAAAATATATATCTTTTGATAAATACAAATATGTTCTGGAAGACTCTCAGATTCTATAACTGTTAATAAAGTACATACATACCGTCACGTTTCTGGAACCGAAAAAGCAACAATGGTGACGTGATCTGACATGGAACAATGAAATTTCATAACATTTTAATTACAATTTTGATAAATATCGTAGAAGACTCTCACTCTTAATAATTGTCGATCAAGTACATAGCAACTGTACGTATCTTGAAGTAGAAAAAAACAATATATGGTACCCCGTGACAGGGAAAAAATTGGATCTCAAAACTATCTAATTACAATTTTGATAAATATTCCGGAAGACTCTCAGACTTCATAACGTTTTATAAAAGTACATAGCAACTGTACGTTTCTTGAAACAGAAAAACAATATCGGTGAAATGAAATAATTGGATTTCAACATATATTTGACTAGCAAACATAATTAATATCCTGAATGACTCTCACACCTGTAACATGTTGATAAAGCACCTAACAACTAATGCAAACGTTTGTGGAACCAGAACAATAGCTAGATGTGACACGGAAACAATGGGATTTCAAAATATTCATATTCCAACTTCAGTAAATTTCCTTGAATACTCTCAGACCTATTATTTTTTTTTTGTGAATTTGCCTAGCAAACGTACATCTCTGCAATAAGAAAACCAATAGCTGTGACATGGAAATAATGGGATTTCAAAATATTTATATTTCAATTTCACTGAATTTCCTTGAAGACTCACCAGACTTATGATTTGGTTTAATTTCAGGGAATTCGTCACACATTCATACACTAGGGTACTTAGCGCCACTTTCATTGGTTTCAACAATAGTTTAGCTATATCCTGGCCGTCAGCTTTATTGGTGGAGGAAACAGGGGTACCCCGAGAAAACCGCCAACCGGTTGCAAGTCACTAACAAACGTTATCATATAATGTTGTGTCGAGTAGACCTCACCTGAGCACGTTGGTGGTGATCCAACTACCATACGATCATGACCACGATGTGCCCTCATACACAAGGAGACACAGTCGACTTTGCATATCACAATGACTATTCAAGCAAATTACAATTGCATTTCCAGATTCTTAGAAAAAATTTTATTTTGACCTAATATAGCTGATAATTTGTACATGGTTGAATCTCCACTTAAATAGAAAACAAGGTAATATAGCATTACATATTCATGACTGGTTATTGAGAATACTTTTTTATCCCCCCGCGATAGCGGTGAAGGGATATAGTAATAACGGCGTCTGTCTGTCTGTCCAACCGTCACACTTTCTTGTTTACGCGATAACTTGAGTAAGCATGGATATAATTTTTTGCGTGTGGATTGTAAATATCATTATCTTGGATGGGTTCTTACATGGAAATATTTGAAGCAATGGTTTTGGGGGAAAATATTAATTTCTGGTTGAAAAATCGACAATTTTGAGAATTGAGTCTTGTTTACGCGATAACTTGAGTAAACATGGATAGATTTGAATAATGTTTTGCATGTGGCTTGTAATTATCATTATCTTGGATGGGTTCTAACATGGAAATATTTGAAACAAGGGTGTTGGGGGAAAATCTTAGATTTTGGTTGAAAAATCACCAATTTTGAGAATTGTGTCTTGTCTACACGGTAACTTTAGTAAACATGGATAGATTTGAATAATCTTTGCATGTGGCTTATAAGTATGTTATACATTAAGACTGCAAGGCTGCTTTTTATAAATATATAAAACTAAATATTATGCAAGTACGGGGGGATACGTCGCGCATTCATGCACTAGGCGGTTCTTTTATTATTTTATAGCATCCTGTGCAAAATTTTGGAACCCAAAATCTCAGACCCCATAAATCCTTGGGTCTTATTTGTGCAATAAAATAACGTAGATATCAAATTCCGAGGCATTACACGTTTCTGGAATAACCATCATCATGTATGCTCAAAGTTAAAAGATTGCAAAGCCAAATAATTTAAAAGTCATGGGAGCAGAAAATACTAAAGGGCCTAAACAGGATAGCCAAAATCAGCTAATTTATAAAGTCACCTATGCCTGAGGGATGATAACCTTGAATCTGTGTATTAAAATGATGATTTATGCCATTTCCATTGCTATTTGTTAAGATGTTTTTTTTTTACAATTACCCCCAATGCAGACTATCATTGAAAACCCAGAGCTCTTTTCCCTTTGATTGAACAAATCTAAATGCAATGATACTGAACAGCAATCATTGTAATATTGCTATTGTTAGTTATTGAAAAGAATGTTTTAATGATTAAAAAGTCCCCCTTGTTAGGACCCTCCACATAGATGACTAACTTCATTGGTACAGAAATGAATCTCGCCTTCCAAAGGCCACTCACTGTCAATTTTGGTGACATTAGGGTTAGGATTATAGTGTTTAATGCCACTTTCAACAATATTTCACCTATATCATGGCGGTCAGTTTTATTGGTGAAGGAAATCGAAATACCAGGAGAAAACCACTGATATGCAACAAGTCACATTATTACATAGTGTGTATCGAGTACACCTTGCCTGAGCAGGATTCACTTGGGTGGGATTCGAACTCACAACGTTAGTGGTAATAGGAACTGATTGCCTAGGTAGTTATAAATACAACTAACATCTGGAGACATTTGGTTCAGCAGTTTTGAAGGAAAATATTAAAATGTGAAAAACTTAATAATGACAGACGACATATGATGGCACCAAGTAATACCGAATGCTTAAATGGCCTTTGGCTTGGTGAGCTAATAATTGTTTCAACTCTACATTGATATAAAAATATTCAAGAACAACTTTTTTTCTGTTTTTGTATATATTTCTTTTTTATTAAAAATGATGAAAACAATTACATATGAAATACAATAAAAAATAAAAGTCATGTGATTGAAATTTATTTAAATACAATCATGTGATGTATATTAGTATGATCAAATGTACAATTAATACTAACATAATTTACATAGATATTGAATGATTTTTTTGGGGATTTTTTTTGTTTTTGTTTACAAATTTGAAATGTTGAAATGAGTGTCGTTGTACCTTGTAATGATATTTTTTCTTCAAAACGATGAGTAAACCTTACGTTTAACACTGGCATATATTCAATTTGTTTTTTAAATGTTGTAATTTTTTCATACTGTTTAGTTTATTTAAACAAATTTTATTATATGAACTTATTAGCGGTTTTGAATTGGCATTTTCCCATGATAAAATTTTAGTTCTCGGACATTTTGGATGAAGGTCAAAGAAACTGGTTTTTACTGCATCACCTGTGCTTTAACGTTAAAGCTGTATCATTTAGTGTTGTTATTTATCTTCCCCAATTCTGTATATAATTTTTTATCTAGTCAGGGTAGGAAAAGAAAAAAATAACCCCCCTCTCCTTTCGATTAAAGGGGATGGATGTTTTTTTACTCTCTAAATTTTGAGATATTTTGAGATGACCCCCTTAGTAGACAGCCAAATCTTCTCTTTTTTTGATTAGTCTCCACACCAAAAATAGTCTATTTCTGTAAAACCTTAAAATCTAGGAATTGAAGTGGGATAAAAATATTACCAAGCCAACCTTATGATTAATTAGATATTAATATGCATAAAACCAGACAATACAGACATTTCAAATAGTTGCTTTACCTGTCTGAACCAGCTTACTTTGGATCATGTCATTACGGAAATTAAAAGAATCGTTCCATTTCAGCCCTTAAAATGAAAATGTGAATTTACTGGTCCAAATCAAATCCTTGACTTTGTTTTTATTAGTTCTTAAAAAAAAACTGAACAATTTACTAGTCCTAACAAAGTTTTACTGGTCTTGGGCCAGTGGTCATCGTGAGAACTGCCATTTTTTTCGCTAAGATAAATCATGATTAGCGGAAAAAATATCAATGTTCAACCAAAAAATCAGTACACACATATATACATGAATATTTATATAAAGAAAGATGATGCATATTGAAAAATAAATTATATTAATGGCACATAGAAGTTGAGAAATAGCATGCAGCATTTAATTTGAAGTAACTCTCCCATGTTTTGTGTTACATAAGCTCTATAATAATGTTTCTGTAATTTTGACATTTTCCCTTTGATCTTTCCCCTTGTTATTTTCAGTATCAACAAAGTTGGTTGGTTTTATGGTGCTTAACACCATTTTCAAAAATAATTCAAATATATTGTGGCAGTCAGTTTTATTGGTGGAGGAAACTGGAGTACCCGGAGAAAATCACAGACCTGTCGCAAGTCACTAACAAACTTTATCACATAATGTTGTACACCTCGACCTGAGCCGGATGCGAACTCACAACATCTATGGTGATAGGTGCCGATTGCATAGGAAGTTGTAAATCCAACTACCATATGACAACGGCCACGACAGCCCCTCAACAAAATTATGTTGAAAATTACTGTCAGTGTGGCATCTGAACATACATTGTCACTAGTATCACAGCTCGTCCTTCCTATCAGACTCGACGTTATACTAGCGATAATGTCTGTCTCGACCTTCACAACTGCCGTTCTTCTATATTATTATATTTATCACTTGCATATTAATATTGATTGGAATTGACATCTGGTTCTAAAAAAAAGAAACATTTTTTACTCGTAACAATTTCCTAATGAATTACATAATTAACCCTCCCCCCTAAAAATGCATTTACTTTATTAAAACGTTTTTGCACAATGGTTCCTTTTTACCCATCAAGTTTTTTAGGTCAAGGATTAGGATTACGGTACTTAATGCCATCTTCAACAATATTTCAGTTATATCGTGGCGGTCCGTTTGATTGGTGGAAGATATCGGAGTACCCAGAGAAAACCACCGGCCTGTCACTGACAAACTTCATCACATAATGTTGTATCAAGTACATCTCACCATGAGCGGGATTTGAACTCGCAACGTTAGTGGTGATAGGCACTGATTGCATAGGTAGTAGGAAATACAACTACCATACGATCATGACCATGACGGTCCTTACCCTCCCAAGAAAAAATGCATTTATTTGATTACCCATGAAAAACGTTTTTACTTCCTTCCACATACACATGGTCATCATAATGAATAATTTTTTAACCATCAATTTTTTTAAGACATCTAAAACAAGTTTACTAATAATATATATAATCATG
>MJUT01008999.1:68466-80778 GCA_002080005.1 Gigantidas platifrons | reverse complement strand
TTTTTATGCTGTTTTCAAACATTTCTTGACCTGATTTGACCAAACGGCCGAGATCCCTGCCCGGAAGTCAACATTTTCCACCCAAATTATATTCTGTTCGGAACTGCCATTTGGTACACACCGTGTATCACCTTATGATTATCATGACTGTTCTGCTTTGTACTAGACCAACACTCTTAGTCATTGGTTTGACTTGATCGTGGTTCAAACCCATGATCTACGACACTAGAGGTAACAATGCTAACCATGGCATCACCCATGCAGTGTTTTTGTGCTTTGGAAATTGATGTTTGTCAGAGAACTCATATACAGTGAAACCTGTCTAAACCGAACTGCCAAGGGATCAACTTTTGCATTCAGAATAGACAGGTGTTTGGTATATACAGACTAAATTTCCTAGATTAAAACTTTATACAGGATTTTGGTTTAGACAGGGTTCGGTTTAGACAAGTTTTCTCACTGTATTTAGTATTGGTGTGTAAATTATTGTTTGCTTACCATTACAGAGATAAGCCATAATATTGTCTGATATGTCTCCTAATCCTGAGGTATCATTTGTGAGGTACATGTATGATCGAGTAGGAGGTGAAACAGCTGCCATTAAAAACTCTTGATCAGAGGCAGATAAACCAAGTCCTAAAAAAGTACAATATAATTATATTAACTAAAAAATACAATATTATTATAATTAACTAAAACATACAATATTATTATATTTAAACTAAAAAATATAATATTATCATATTAACTAAAATACAATATTATTATATGAACTAAAACATACAATATTATATTAATTAAAAAAATACAATATTATTATATTAACTAAACAAAATACAATACTACATAGCAAAGCCACAAACACTCAGGGCAGGAGCGAGTGAGTGGTTACTCTTAAATGGCAATTGAGCAATTTTTCAGGTATATCATTCCGAAAACAAGTCTGTTTGTGAGATAATGATAATTCCCACTAGACCTACAGTTGGATTTATATAGTGCTAGCTCATTGACACATTAGTCCATGGGTAGACATGTCGATCCACTGTGACACATTATCCTGATTCTGAGTTAACCACAGATTGACTTTTCTCTTAAAAGCTGCCTAATTAGTGAAGAAGTAGCAAAAAAAAAAAGGGGAGATAACCAGCTAAAATTGAATGGCAGACATTTTAAAGACAAATGTTTCCATGGTAAAATAGTCCCCTCTCTTATAAAGCCACTCCCAGCAAAGGCCATCCCTCTTATCAGGCCTGATTGTAGATATACCTAGATAATAGAATACTATTGAATTTTCCACATCAAAAGAGACCACCACACTTATGAGGTCACTTTTTCATTGCAGAATGGGAGACTATTGCACTAAAATTCTTACCAACTGCTATGACTTTAGTTCAAGCTTGTTTTAGCTTATTGGCTTCTTCAATAGCTTCACTTTCTTCTCTCATACTTGACGTGAGACAGATTACATAATTAGGAGCCGATTCCCTGTCGCCTCCGGCTTTAATTACACTCAGCCTTGCCTTACGTAAACCTTCAGCAGGTTTAGGGTTACCGTGAATCTTCCTATAATAAAAAAAAACGATGTTAGGAAAGAATTCCCCGGTCCTCTCAGTTTCTGTCACTTTTATACCCGTCTTGTATAAACTTTTTGCTGGACTATACTTTTGGACGAGCTTCCTTTAATTGGTTGAAATTGGCTGAAAAAAGTTGTTTCAGAGGATGACGAATGCCATCTGAAGGTAATATTTCACATGACCCTTTGCAAGGCATTCCACAGCAGACGGGCACCGTGCAAATTGCCCGTCTAATTGCATTTTTTCTCTGGTTACTTTGTTTTCAAAAATGAAAATGTCAGAGTGAGAGTAAAATATAGCTTTGTTTTGCAGGACCCCTTTCTACTTTAGGATCATCACCTCTTTCTTGAAAATGAGTGGAATGCCCTAACTTTGGGTCAAGCGAGCATAAAAAAATACTTGCTAGAGTAAAACAGTGGCATAACCTCAGAATGGACAAAAAGGTCATGTCTGAAATCAAACTTTACATTCTCCTAATGGTTTTGTGTATAAATTAAAAATGATTTGCTTAAGGTGGTACCTAACACTACAGGGAGATAACTCTTTACAATCAGTTGAACGTTTCAATCATATGATGTTTATATGCAGATTTAAAGCATCTCGGTGATCAAAACTACAGAGAGAAAAGCTGCTATGTTGTTAATGAATTTATAGCTCTGAGTCTGTTGGTTGGAAATTGTTAAAAATTTTGATATTTATTACAGTGGATATATTCAAACATACTGCCAAAAAAAATAAGAAAATTAAACGAGCAGATCAAATGGTACCACCTTAAGCAAAACTAAAATTATCGAGCAGATCAAATTTTCCCTGAAGTGTATGGTACCACCTTAAGGAAAACTAAAATTATCGAGCAGAAAACAAATTTGGGATGGACAGTCATCAGTAAAACTTAATCTTCCTACATCAATATGCTCTGAAGCATGTTAACTGTTCAATACTAAGTTATATTACCTGATTGCTGATACAGCACTTAAAACATTCTTCTTTTTAATACTCTGTCTAAGCGTAAGCTTAACATCGGCTCTCTTTCCATAGGTTACAATTCCTACTTTAAATCTATTTTTGAAAGACATCCTCTTGACGAGAGATTTCAGGAACTTTTTAATAGAACGTCGTTCCTCTCGTGGAATGTAACGTGATGTATCAACAACAAACACAACATCAGCTCTTGCTTCACAACCTAAACAAAACAAAATAGTATTCTGAAGCAAACAGATTCTACTTTCAAACTTTTCTTAATAAAGGTAGGAATTTAATTGAACTGTCAATCGATCCTTATTTACATACAACTTTTGTGAAGAAATGCAGTGTGTTGTTACTTTAACTTTCACCAACAAATCCTACATCTCCAGAACACTTCTAAAAGCTAATCGAAAAATTGTAGAAATATATTTTTATCGTAAATGACAATGTATAAAACACATTTTTGTACCATTTGACATTTCAACAATTTTCAGCTATATTTTAATTTAATTCTTTATTTATTTCAAGAGGATTACATACAGCCAGAGGCTACTAGTAGCTCTCCTCAACATAGATACACACAATAACATCAGAATAATTCAAAAGAATACAAATTAATAAAGAGAAAAGACAAGACAACAATATAATACAAGACAAGACAAACTCTCTCTCTCGTAAAGGTGATCATTATAGATAATAATAATAAGATAAGGATAAGGGAAGATAAGTTGAATCAGTAATTTTCAGCTATATCATGACCACTAGACTTATTTGAGGAGGAAGGCCTGGACAAAATAGTAATATTCTGAAGTACACAGGAAACAGATTTGATCGTAAATGACAATGTATAAAACAAATTTTTACACAACATAAATAATTTTTTGTAAAACTTTTCAATAATTTTTCAGCTCTAGAGGACAACATTCTAATGTTCTGAAGTAAACATCAACAGATTTTACTGTAAATGGTGATATATAATACACTGTTTTGTACAACATAAATATATTCACCAACACTAGACTTATTTGAGGGAGACAAAATAGTAATATTCTGAAGTAAACAGGTTTAAATTATTTAAAAGTTTAAAAAATAATCATTATCAAAAGTATAAAAAAAATATGGGGTCACTCTACTTTCCATTGTAAGGATTAAGGTGTAATACCACTAAACATGGGTACCAGTTGAAAAGGATGTATGGGAAAGTAGTGCGTAAACACAAAATGGATTCGTACATTGTTGGATAAAAAATAAACCCTATTAGATACTGCAACATACTGAATGTCAGCAGAAACCTACATATTTTAGGATAATTTTAAGCCCATATTTGATGTCCTTGCGGTTTTAAATAAAAAATTGACTGCATTGGAAAGGAATTACCTGAATTTGTGTTAAATCGAAAGTGAAAGTAGGATTTTTGACAGTACACATCTTCGGACTGCCTGTTTTTTCTTATATGCAATTAAATGTATGTTGATTTTCGGAGGTAAGCTTCCAATAAGGTACCCCTTCCATGAGAAATGAGTGTCACTTAGATTAAACTTAAGGTAAATCCTGTATGAAATTTCAAAAACATTTTATTTAACATAGAAGGTTATGGAGAATTATTTAGTGGTATTACACCTTTTACGGGAATTTGCACGTGCACCCTTGACCTTTTTAAATCCTTTTTATAATTTTTTTTGGATAATTTATGTCATAATGGGTGAAAATGAATGGATTGAAAAGGGGGGGGGGAGGATAGACAGTATTCTTCCTTGACAGTTAGATTTCCATAGGAAACTTGTAAAAAATCACTGTACAGTCACAGGTTTAGCTACATGATATTCAATAGAGTGTTTGATTTGTCAAAGGACATTCATGTATCTCATATTTGCCATCAGAAAAGGTGCATTAACCCCGCACACTTGTCTTATAAACCAAACCATGTCAACCAAGATCGACAAGTATGTCACGGTATTGTGCCAGTACAGTGTAAAACACACCAGCTATTTTCAGATTGTTTGTTATTAAAAGGTACACACACACACATACAAAAATAACCTTCCACTGTACAAATATTTGAATATTTACATTTAGTTTAGGACAATTATATGCGATTGGACCAGCTATGCACATTGTAATTGTTTACATACAGGTCTTGGGATAACTACCATGATCATTCATGACAACCCTGCTTTCAACACTTAATTGTTGATATTGGGGGTCAGCTATTCCTTTGAAATAGTGAATGGGTCGATCATAATTTCTGAGTTCATGTAGCTCATACTTTCTTTTACGAGACTTTGCCCTTTTGAATTTTGATGATGGCAACTTCTTGAGATGCTTCATCATTAATTCAGTTCTATGTGTCTGTTTCAGCTGCAGACTAACAGAAGAACCAGGAGTTACCCCAGCACCTAGATTCTGAGTGACAAGCAGGGCAGAATTGGCAAATCCGTGATTTCGCATATGGGCTGAAATGTGTGCACGACCAGCAAAGTTTCATGAATGGGTAACATTCTTGGGATTGCATCGACGGTGTGAACGATTTACTGCTTCATTTTTTTGGGTCGAGGTAAGAAATCGAACCATGTCCAAGCTTTGTGGACCGAGAAGTATTTTTATACACTTTTCAATTTTATCTACATCATCACATATCATTTTAAAAGTCTCACCACGAGCAATATAACTCTTTTGCCAGTGGTTATGGGGAAGACCTGCACACACAAAGGAATTAACTCTACAAGAATAACCACAGTAACCTTTGTAACACATTAATATTGTTTCTATTATACACAGCATTTGCTCTTTTATTTTGTACAATTCACCATTATGTACCTGAAAACTTTGATTTAGTTCAGCTACACACCTTGCTTTGATATCAAGGGCAAAGCGATTCTTTTTATTCAGTTTATTGATGCCAGAAAATAGAGACGTACTGAATGTGCATTTCAGAATCGCTCTTTTCAAGCTTCCTGCCAAGTGTCTCACATCCCTTAGTGACGTCACATTGGGGCCGCGTATTTCTTTTGCACCTCGGAAAGCTCTACTGTCACCATCAGTTGTTATATGAGATATTTTCAAATAATCACTGATTTCTTGAGCACATTGTTTGCTATAGGCTGTCTCATTGCCTATAACAGCATCTTCAGCAATATTAGCTGTACATAGTCCATCATGATTTGGACAAATAATATTAAAACCTTTACCCCTGAGTCTGGAAGCTACATTACAGAGTTTATTTCCTGTAAACAAAGAGACAATTTTTTTTATCTTTAGTATTATTTTCTATCATACTATAGGTAACCTGGGTGCTGGCTTGAAAAGCGGTAGTTCCGGCGCTGAAAAGGGGGTTATTATAGCAGACGTCAGATTCTACCCGTACTAAATTACAATTTGTTAAACCGCACGACCTATTATTTCTGACAAGTTCAGCACGAATGTCTTTCATGCTCTCTTTGTTTATATTTTCAACCCTATTTGCCACTTGGTTTGAGGTCTTTTGCATACTGGATGTGCAAGGGGGGATAATATTCGAAACCATTAGGATTTCTCTAAAGTTTTTATTTGTAATAGGCGTATACATTAAGCCTACTGCAGCCGCAACATTCATTTTTGCAGCTTTTCTACCCTGTTTATGAGTGTCAACTTCATCATATAACTTATGATACCCACTGACAAAATCATAATCCGTGCATGCTAGTCTCTCACACCAACCTAAACCCCATTTTTTGCTAGCTGCACAGTCAAATATTAGGTCACCTAGGCATTCATTATTATGTAATCTATGTTTTTTTGTTTCAGATACATACATAGACTCAACTTTAGCACCCATGTACACCTTATTTGTATGATGATTTGGATGTTCAACCTCAGAAGGAAGGTAATAGTCTACAATTTCAGGAATCTTTTTATATGGCCGAAGAATCTTTCCAGCCACATGCGAACCATCAACATTGTGAATTGACAGAACACCATTCAAATTTTCATGAACATACGAGTTATAAACATTATGCTCTAACCTTTTACACTTTATAATTTCCAAATTATTATCAAATCCAAGTTCTTTCCCCTTATTCCATGGCTTATATCCCTTTTGAAAGACATGAGTTTTTGATATTTTACTGCGTTTTCTACCCATTTCTTACCTTCCGAAAGAATCAATCGCACAATTACATACACCAAATTGTAGGGAAATTTAAACTCTTTAATAATTAACCTTTATATATAAAAAAATTATCATGTTTTATCAATTAAAGCCTTTTATTGGATCCCCCACCCAAATCCAACAGAAACTTGAGAACTTGATACCTGCTGTGTTAAAGTCCCTCTGGAAGATAAAGATCAAATGTATTTCAGGTGGCCTATGTATAAATAATCTAATTAATAAATTTGCTTCATAATTAAGTAAAAAAAAACTTTCCAAATGTAAAAACTTCCCTGAAATAAGAATCAAAACTTAATTTTTTAACTTTTTTAAACATTTTTTTTTTAATTTGACCTTTTAATTTTGAAAATGAAAAATTGTATTCACTTAAATTAGTCTAGACTTATTTTCTGATATCTAGTCAATATTTGATCACTAAAAAAACTAAAACTTTTAACGCGTTTAGTAGCAAATTCTCAACATTTCTGTTTGCGATTAAAACTCAATTTTTTCACTAATTTTTAGCAAAGATCCTAGGAAGTTATGGTCTTATATTTTTGCAATATTTTGGAAACCGTGCGAGAAATTAAATTTTTTTTTTAGAAATGCATTTACAACATAATAACGCATGTTTGTGTAAAATGTCAGCTAAATCACAGCTAGTTAAACTGTCTCTTAGGCAAAAAACAAGAAATTTAATTTTGATTGTACCATGCTCAAATTGGCTTTGAACAGTCACAATAGACCAAGTTTGACATTTTCCACACCAAAATGTTACAAAATACATCAAGGTGTCGTGTTACGGCTTCAATATGAATATTATGCAATATTTTGGAAAATTTTCCCCATGCACTAGATGTACATGGACAGAGAGTATTGAAATATAATTTTATGCTTATTTATGAATTTACAATTATTGAGAATGGTAGATTTAAGGTGTTTTTGTAAATAAGGGGCAGATGATGTTGAAAAAAATTGCTAAAATTAAGAATTTTAACAATTTCATGTTGCTGCATTTAGTCGACTTCAAATATGGTATATGGTGATACCATTTTTGAAAATTTTCTAATCCTACCTATTTTTCCTCATAAATTTGGGTAGTTATAGTTAGAACACATGTAAAATGTGCACATGAAACAATATAAGGCTATAGAAAGCAGCTTTATTTAAGAATTATGTACTTAAAACCAGGTAATTTTAGTGATCCTAGGAAAATTACATTTGTCACCAGACATTTACTGTTAATTTTTCAAATTGTTAATGTGGATTTTATATTTTAGAGTATAAATTGACTGTAGATGTACATTTGTGCAACAGGCTAACAAAAAACATAACAAAAATTGTCAAGAAACATACAGTTATTGAGTTTTGAGGGAAATTATAGTTGCAGGTCATGAGAAATAACAGAAACCTGAAAATCAACAATCATAATTTTTCCAATTTGGGGTGGTTTGAAGTAATTTTTCCTTAATATCTAGGTATTAGGTCTGATTAAATGTCTTAAAATGTATAATTAATGGGAACATAGCATGAATTAACAAATTTAGTATACTGTGAGATCATTTCTATGAGACCAAAAAAAAGGGGGGGGGTCAGCTTAAATTTTTTTTTTCATATTAATTAGATGTTAAATGTACCAATGAAGCATAACTACATGTCATATGTTGCTTATTATGTTGAAAATCAGCTTAATAACTGTAATATATTAAGATAAAAAGTCATTGTTATGTTATTTAACAATCTGAACTAAACAGCTGAAAAATCAGATTTTTTCATCAAAAGCTTCATGGGGGTACCTTTGTATATGGACATTAATTCTTGCAAATATTGGACTGCCATATACCTGATATAGTTTTTTTGACTGGATATTGATATAGGAATATAAATAAGGCAAAGAAAAGGTTAGAGAAACAAGTTGTTATTGCTCTTCGGTGTAATACCATAGTTGCCAACCCCAACTTACCCAAATCCGGAACCAGGCCTTTGAAAATGCGGAAATTGCCATTATTTTGCGGAATCCATTAAAATCTTATGGGTTCATCCAAACAATGTTGAAGGTACCGATACGATGTAGGGATAGATGTATCGGTTTGCATAATATAGACAAACACTTCTAAACACAACATTTTGAAATGACAACGATTTTTTTGGCTAACATATAATTCCCAGCAGTTGTACTGTACAGTTAAACATGCCGTTTGTTTGCTTCGGATTAACCACAGGGACTTGCTCCCGGTGAATAAAAAGATCGACTATCCACATATATACACTAGACAAGGGAGATACAAATGTCGTCGGTAGCCACGCTTCAAATAATTTTATTTCCATTAATACCTTTCATCTCTCCGCTAGTCCTCCTTAATTCGTTTAACAAGATGTTTATCTAAGAATTACAACAACAGTTACCTTGATTAAACCCTATTCGACTTCAAAAAATAGCTTTATTCACTCCAAATCATCCTTTTCAACATCCGATGATTACAAAAACGAAACTGACGACCTTTAACTTACGTTCGGGCTTACTCGGGGTTTTTCTTTCATGCACAATAACTCCAGTTGCAAAACCGCGAGAATTTGTTGGCGAAACTTTTTGAATGTGAATGAACTGGAGTTATCGTGCATGAAAGAAAAACCCCGAGTAAGTCCGAACGTAAGTTCAAGGTCGTCAGTTTCGTTTTTGTAATCATCGGAAGTTGAAAAGGATGATTTGGAGTGAATGAAGCTATTTTTTGAAGTCGAGTAGGGTTTAATCAAGGTAACAGCTGTTGTAATTCTTAGATAAACATCTTGTTAAACGAATTAAGGAGGACTAGCGGAGAGATGAAAGGTATTAATGGAAATAAAATGATTTGAAGCGTGGCTACCGACGACATTTGTATCTCCCTTGTCTAGTGTATATATGTGGATAGTCGATCTTTTTATTCACCGGGAGCAAGTCCCTGTGGACTAACCTGAATAATCCAGTCGTTATATTATGCTCCCGCTGGTCACTCAGAAGGCGGAGAGAATCGGAGACGGAAAGGGCTTGAATTATTCGAGTTAGCTTCTGACTAGCCCGAATAATCCAGTCGTTATATTACGCTCCCGCTGGTCGCTACATTAACGCCTGAATGCATTCATTGATAAAATCCGTCAAACCGGAAATAGTAAATCGCTATGACTTATGGGAATTCCGACAAAAAATTGTATTACATATTTGTTAATTAAATCTTCGTGATCATCCTGAATAAAACCTTGTATAACTTGTATCTAAAGACTACCAAAGAAGACAAACAAAACCAAAGCTGTATGCAATACACATAGCCCTATTACATACACAAATATAGTACCTCGTGTGGCGATATTTACTATTTCTTTTAATATGAGTAGGCATGGCCTGTAGAGAGGACGTTTATAAGTATTTGAAATTAAATGATACTAAAAATACCTTGACATTTTGAGTATAGGCCCTATACCTAATATGAATAATGAATACTGGCTCACACCTTTATACAAAGCATTGAAAAAAAAATATGTTTTGACTTGGTAAGAAAACAAATAATTTAGTTTGATTGCAATTGGAAAAAAATAAAGATGTGTCCAAATGTGTAAGAAAAAAAAAATTCAGATCAGTACAAAAAACATAACCCTCCCCCTTTTCAAGTTAAATGGTTGTTCCCTTTGTAATACTTTATACAACAGGAGCAGCTCTTCAACCTATTAAACATTTTTTTTATTCTTGTTAGACTTGAACTAACATCTTCTAGCTTGTAACTAGATGTAATACTTTATACCACAGAAGCTCTTCAACCCATAACACATTTTTTTCTGCTTCTGGTTAGACTTGAACTAACATCTTCTAGCTTGTAACTAGATGTCCAAATGTAATACTTTGTTTATACCACATAAGCTCTTCAACCCATAAAAAAAAATTCTGCTTCTGGTTAGACTTGAGCTAACATCGGGCGTTTTATTGCAAAGAAACCAGTTTGAGTTTGGTTTTCCGGTTTACAAACTGGTTCAAGACTGGTTTGAAACTAGTTCATTGGTTTGTCTTTTGTAATAAATAGATGGTTTTATACATATAAATAAAAATGGCTGACTTGTATGTGATTAATATTTTAATGCAATATATATATGAACGAGTATACAGTTTTTTTTCAAAATAGCATTACAATCAGTTACATTTTTTTAGACTTTTTAAAGTTTCCTGCTTGCGTCAGACAAATTTGCAAGACAGCAATCTTTTAACCCTTCATGTAGACTTTGCAGTCAAAAAGGGCTCATTAAATCAGTTGAACATAAATTACTATCACTGGTACAGCATGGATTGTCATTAAATTGCTCTAAACAATCAAACTGTTCGAGACAAATGCTGCACTCCAAAATCAAAACTTCAGCGGTCGCCATTTTGAACAGATGTCAAACCGTCGAAACCACACCCGGAGGTGGTTTGATGAGTTTTGGAAACTAGTTTCAGTTTAACGCCGATAAATAAAAAAAACGGTTCTGGTTTAAAACTGGTTCAAAACCAGTTTGGACAATAAATGCAAAGTTTGAAAAACCGAGTTAAAACCAAAACGGGTTTCTCTGCAATAAAAACGCCCATCTTCTAGCTTGTAACTACATGTACATGTAGATGTAATACTTTATACAACAGAACTTCAGAAGCTCTTCAACCTATTAAACATTTTTTTCTGCTTCTGGTTAAACTTGAACTAACTTCTTCTTATACTGTAGTTTGTACACATGTGAAGAAGCAGGGTATAAGAATAAAAAATATTGACACATTAGATGGATAGCAACAAAATCTAGCCTTCTAGGTAATACTGGACCAGAAAGATGCACAAGTGCATGCACGCCTAACACAGTGATTACATGTAGGATTAAAATTTTAATAATATTAATGGGACATTTTCTATTGACATTCAGAATTTCTATGGGCCATTCTTTAAGTTTAACATTCTTTGTAAATATTTCTGATTTCAATGGGACATTTTCAGATGGAATATGTGATAAATGGCACATGGCCCCCTCTGATCCCAATCACTGCTAACAACTCAAACTTTCCAGTCTGGAGATACAGAGTAGAACATTTCTTCAGAAAGTCGAAATATAAATCAGGGGATCATCTGAACGAGTTTAGTAAAACACATTTTCCTTCATAAACTTGACATGGCAAGACCCAAATTACATTGACTTTTTCACATTCGTTAAATGTTTAAAGTCATCAAAAAGACTATTTTTCATTTAATATTTGTGGAGTTCTACCTACTTTATCGTAAATTACTTCTTCTACATCCGCCGTTGATATGTTGTAAAACGTTGACTTGATTGAGGGTGCAAGACAAATCAGCATTTGGTTTCGATCCCGGTTTCCATCATCCATGTTTGTTTAAGAACTACTGCTTTCAAATTAATCCATATGTTATCGAATAAAAATATTGACACACGCATTTTCAAATACATAATGTACCATCCACGATTTTTAAGTAGGAAATATTGCGAAATCAGAAAATAGTTTGTGACAGTGCAGTGATACGAGTAGCTGCGGAACCGTAGCCCTTTATGGTCCCTTTTTTTCCGGTTGCCAAATAGATGTATTATTTTAATTTACTGAATAAAATAAAATATTTCAATTTTTTAAAACAAAACAAAGTTGCTATT
>MJUT01008999.1:44181-56292 GCA_002080005.1 Gigantidas platifrons | reverse complement strand
TTTTAATACAGGTGACTGCTTAATAGAGGTGACCACATGGGCAGGTTTGACTGTAGATCTGTTTTAATACAGGTGACTGCTTAATAGATGTGTCCACATGGGCAGGTCTGACTGTATATACTCAACAGAAAGCAACAATCTGGCACTGAATTCTCAACATTTAAATACAGTCAAACCTCTATTAAACGGTCACCTATGGGACAAAGAAAAATAAAAAAAGTTGGAAAATGTTATCTATTTATACTTTAATTTGATTTGAATATTTCAATCTGATTGGCTAATTCACCTGGAGAAAATTTTGGTTATACTCGATAACCTGGGTTGGTATTATGACGTCACCAACGTGTTCATCCGCCAATGACAAATTCAAACTAGAACTGAGAGTGACCTCACTGAGTGATACCCCCCCACTTGCAGCTAAGTAGGAGTTGCGCTTACAAGGTACATCCCCCCTTTTCTTGAAAGTATAATTTGAAATATCTCCCCTTTTAAATTTTGGACAGCAACCATATTCCTTCATGCACATCTGCAGGTAGTGTACTACAAGTGTGTAGAGTTTCATAAAAAATCCAATAAGCCGTTTAGGAGGAGTTGTGCTTACAAGATACATGCCCCCCCCTTTTCGTGAAAGTATAACTTGAATGATCTCCCTTTTAAATTTTGGACAGCAACCATATACCTTGATGCACATCTGCAGGTAGTGTACTACAAGTGTGCAAAGTTTCATAAAAATCCAATCTCCCTTTTAGGAGGAGTTGCACTTACAAGGTACATGGACGGACGGACAGACAGACAGACGGACGGACAGGGTGATTCTATATACCCCCCCAAACTTTGTTTGCAGGGGGTATAATAATTACTGAAATAATCGTAATTAAAATCGAGAAATCATTAAATTTTGTTGTAAAAATTAAATTATAAGGAATATTTAAAATTGTTGAACAGGTTATACTTGCATAACCTGGCAGTCTTCGAAATTAGACTTTCGAATTTACTGGCCAGTAAATTTCAAAATTAGAATATTTATATAGATTCTATTGAAAAAATTTGGCAAAAGTCACTGGTCCGAGTCAATTTTCACTGGCCGCGGGCCACCGGACCACTGCTAAAATCGATGACTGACCTAGTTTTGGTCTGTTTACGCTCTTCATAAACGCTTCAGGGTTTACTAAGCGTAAACTGACCCAAGCCAGGTTATATCGTATAACCTGTTCAACAATTTCAAATATTCCTTAAATAACTTACTGGTCGTTGTGGTAGTGGTTGTTGTTAAACGTGGACGTGGTCTCATGGGTGGTGCTACTTCTGGTTCTGGAAAATATAAAATTAGAACTTCTTAATTGACCTTAATAACATTATCTCAATCAAGGGAAGCAGTAAATTTAAGTAAAGTAACAACCTATTTATTATCAGCAGAATGTTTTTTTTGAGGGAGGGGGTCCGCATTGCTCATCTTTTTAGTTTTATGTGTCGTTCGTCCATTTAGTTTTATGTGATGTTCATCTTTTTAGTTTTATGTGTTGTTCATCGTTTTAGTTTTATGTGTTGTTCATCTTTTTAATTTTATGTGTTGTTCATCTTTTAAGATTTATGTGTTGTTCATCTTTTTAATTTTATGTGTTGTTCATCTTTTTAGTTTTATGTGTTGTTCATCTTTTTAGTTTTATGTGTTGTTCATCTTTTTAGTTTTATGTATTGTTCATCCTTTTAGTTTTATGTGTTGTTCATCTTTTTAGTTTTATGTGATGTTCATCTTTTTAGTTTTATGTGTTGTTCATCTTTTTAGTTTTATGTGATGTTCACCTTTTTAGTTTTATGTGTTTTTCACCTTTTTAGTTTTATGTGTTGTTCATCTTTTTAGTTTTATGTTTTGTTCATCTTTTTAGTTTTATGTGTTGTTCATCTTTTTAGTTTATGTGTTGTTCATCTTTTTAGTTTTATGTGTTGTTCATCTTTTTAGTTTTTTGTGTGTTCATCTTTTTAGTTTTATGTTTTGTTCATCTTTTTAGTTTGATGTGTTGTTCATCTTTTTAGAATTTTCTGTTTTGTTCATCTTTTTAGTTTTATGTGTTGTTCATCTTTTTAGTTTGATGTTTTGTTCATCTTTTTAGTTTTATGTGTTGTTCATCTTTTTAGTTTTCTGTTTTGTTAATCTTTTTAGTTTTATGTGTTGTTCATCTTTTTAATTTTATGTGTTGTTCATCTTTTTAGTTTAATGTGTTGTTCATCTTTTTAGATTTATGTGTTGTTCATCTTTTTAGATTTATGTGTTGTTCATCTTTTCAGTTTTATGTGTTGTTCATCTTTTTAGTTTTTTGTGTTGTTCATCTTTTCAGTTTTATGTTTTGTTCATCTTTTTAGTTTTATGTGTTGCTCATCTTTTTAGTTTTATGTATTGTTCATCTTTTTAGTTTTATGTGTTGTTCATCTTTTTAGTTTTCTGTTTTGTTCATATTTTTAGTTTGATGTGTTGTTCATCTTTTTAGTTTTCTGTTTTGTTCATCTTTTTAGTTTTATGTGTTGCTCATCTTTTTAGTTTTATGTGTTGTTTATCTTTTTAGTTTTATGTGTTGTTCATCTTCTTAGTTTTATGTGTTGTTCATCTTTTTAGTTTTATGTTTTGTTCATCTTTTTAGTTTTATGTGTTGTTCATCTTTTTAGTTTTATGTGTTGTTCATCTTTTTAGTTTTATGTGTTGTTCATCTTTTCAGTTTTATGTGTTGTTCATCTCATTAGTTTTGTGTGTTGTCATATTATGTGTCATTGCGTTCTGAGTTCCATGAAGTTAATATAAACATTTTGTATAACACTGAAGCAAAATCTTGGAAGGAGTGTTGGTTACAGACTGCATAGAAAACGTCTCAGAGATATTTCTTCTGGAAGTAAAATGTTAGATTTAGTTGTGTAAGACAGCTACTGAGTATTACTACATCATTTTGGTTATTTACCTTCCAAGTATACATATATTAGACCAGAGGCTCTATATTGAGAGGAAAGGTCTGCACCCACAAAACTATTTATATCCAAACACATTTTACTGAAGCCAGGAGAGTGAGCGATCATTTATATATGTGTCGAGAGTATCAATCTTGATTGCTTCTATGATTTTTCGAAAAGGACTTGGGAACTGTTCAAATGCCGTAGTATTTTTTGCTTCTCATTTTATCCTCAAAAGAAGGTTGTATAAATTTGTATATATTTTCATGTTCTCATAAAAAGAATAATAGGTTCTTTCATACGTTGATATGGAAGACCGGTGGATCTTCCACGAGTGATAGAAATTTTATGTCTTTCCACTCTTGAAAAGACATAAAATTTCTATCATGAGTGGAAGATCCGGCGATGTTACATATCAACAGATAAAAGTACATATTTCTTCCGTAGACAACATTTCTTTTCATATTCACTCACATATGTCTGGTTTTCATTGATCGATATCTTATTTACATATCAGGTATTCCTGTGCACTACGTCATAGTACGTGACTGAGAAATGTACGTCATAGAGTATATTATGTTGCTTTAGGATAAAAAGAGCTTTAATTAACCCTCTGACTGCGACGTTTCGTGCATAACTGTAACGTCGTGTGCGGTATTATTCCTGATGTTATGACCCTTTCATCAGGGTGACGTCATTTTAACAGCAATGTGACGTTACTTACCTTTTTTTTTTTTTTATTTCAAAGTGGTTCTATATATGAAATATCTGTATCTGACTTTAAATTGTGTAGCCTAATTATAATGTATTTGAGTAACTTATTCTTAGAAAAAATAAAAATAAAAGTATTTTTTTTCCCAAGGGACATATATATATATATCACAGTCTACCAACAAGGGACATGTATATATGTCCCTAGTGCAGTCGAAGGGTTAACTAGTTTCCATATCGTAATTTTACAAGAAAACATTATTTTTCTTATTTTTTATTTGTTTTTAAAAATAACGGCACAATCTGATTGGCTGACAAGCGATGGGAGATGATGTCAAATGCACAGATCTTCAACGGGTCATCTCACACTGAAAATTGCCATTTATGGAAGAATTAATCATTTCTAAGTAAAAATCATACACACACAATCTTAATGTGGTTTTGAATAAAAGAGATGGGTATATGTGTCAAAATATAATTTATATGATTAGTCAAGCAGACCAAAATCTAAATATAGCTCTTTGTAACATTACCATCATTCAAGGCAAATCTCAGTCGGCTTGGAATCTCGTATAAGTCCTCCTCTCTACGAGTTAAGAATTCATAAGTACTAAGAGGATGGGACGAAGTTTCGTCAGTCTCTGTACGATCTCCAATGTTAAGGCCAATGGTATATAAATAGATGTCACCATCTTCTGCTCTCTCTGCAGCAGCCCAAACCTCGTTTGTATCTAAAAATAGAAATTACAATTTTAACTACATGACCTCATTTGTAACTATAAATAGATGTAATAATTTGAGCTACAGTCAAACCTGCTTTAGTGACCACATTCTATTTAGCAACAACTTGTACTATGTGCCTAACTTTACTTTTCCTTCACAGTACATCTTATATTACTTAAACCTGTATTAGCAACCACCTGTCATATGTGACAATATTTCAAGGTCACACAAAAAAGGTCACATAAGATAGGTTTGACTGTATGTACATATAATTTGCATGGATCATGTTTATACAGTAATTGTAAAAAAAAATGCGTGTATTTTTTAACATTGTTTACGGAGTTTGTCGAATCGTCATTAAATAAGTACAACAATGCACTTATTTCTTATTTTTTGTGAATCTGCTTTTAGTTGGTGTTAATTACGGACAAAGAACCATGCAAGTTGGCAGTTAATAAGTGACAAAATACAAATTAGGGGCATTAGCTACGATTTTGACCATACAAATTATATGTTTTGGAAATTGGTAAATAGCTTTAAAATGATGAAATAAAGGTAAATATTTCACATTTAACAGCTTATCGAACCACTTTCCGCCTTTTGAGAACGAACATTACCATCGATTACTTATTTGCTTGCAAGCAAATAATTTGACCTCGCTTTTTCCGTATGTAATTGACCTTACTAGTGACAGGTAAAAACGAATCATTTGCATTTTGTCGCTTATTAACTGCCAACTTGCATGGCTCTTTGTCCGTAGTTAACACCGACTAAAAGCAGATTCACAAAAAATAAGAAATAAGTGCATAAACAATGTCGATAATTAATAAGATGACGTCCATTTCTTGATCGATCTCAAAACACGAGCAGTTGCAGGTTTTTTCCCAGATGCACGTACATTTCATAACATTTATAAGTTACAGAAACACA
This sequence comes from Gigantidas platifrons, assembly GCA_002080005.1. Classification (NCBI taxonomy): domain Eukaryota; kingdom Metazoa; phylum Mollusca; class Bivalvia; order Mytilida; family Modiolidae; genus Gigantidas; species Gigantidas platifrons. Next base: position 50,991 of record MJUT01008999.1, on the reverse strand, counting down.
TTTTATTAAGGCACCAATCATATCTGATATTTTTTATGGGTAACAAAAATTTACGATTTGGCAGATAATGCCCCTTTAAATATAAATTATTACTTTTTTACTTAAAAGTGTGACACACATTATATAATTTAACTGTGACTTTTTCACAAATTATAATTGTTTTTTTTTCCCTGTGACTTTTTGTCTTGTGACTTTTTTTCCTGTGACTTATTTTCCTATCAAATTTGTGACTTTTTATCCTGTGACTTTTTTCCTGTGACTTTCTTTCCGTTAACCGTTACTGTATCCCTTCGCAACTTCGTTGGCGAGGAGATAAAAAAGTATAACTATAAGATCCCCCACAGCGCAAGATAAATTAATAATAGCTTGACACAGGTTGACAAAAGAGACTTATTGGAAGGCAGCCTGGATTTGGAGAAAGCTATCTTGATTTAAACACAAAAGATTTTGTTCAATGATTACTCCATTATTACTGAATTTGTGTCAACAAAGCATTTTTTTTTCATTATGCAGGGTTATCTTGGCAGGGTGCCAATTTTAGCTATTTGGTCTTTGATACCTATATAAGTGACACCTATATAAGCCGAACCTCCTCAAGGACCAGCTTTTCTATTCGGAATAGACAGGCATTCGGTATACACAGGTTACATTAACAAAGATTTCCTCCATTGGGATTTTATTGAAAGCTTGGTTTATACAGGATTCCAGTTTATTCAGGGTTCAGTTTAGATGGGTTTCACTGCACCTTGGTCTTGCTTCAAAATATCCCCTTTGATTCCCCATATCACATATCTATATTCAATAGATTTACATTAAAAAAAAAACAATTTAAAAATCCATTTTTTTAAATCATTGATCCATGTTTAAACTGACACTACACAATTTTGATAGTAGTGCAGATAACATACTTCTGTTGACAAGGAAGGTCCATTTTTTTCACAGTGAAATATTTTTTTCATTCAAGTACTTGGAAACGTGTTATATTCTAAATGATGCACAACTATCTTCATAAATTATTTGCAATAAATAATTAATCACAAAATAATAAATAAAATTATATAGAGAAGATTATATTTAATTTATATGCATCAGCTTCCATCTATATATCACCCTTCAATATAATGGACCATTCCTCGTGATTGATTATATTTACCAGGTACATGAGATATATTTCCAGTGAATAGGAAGTAAATAAATTGACCATAAGTCTATCAAAATCTAACATTATATAGTAAAGGAATTCATTATTTCTGACATGGCATATTCTCAGTCGATACGGAAAGCACAAGCACCAAAAACTTGTGAACTTTGCCTAACAGATACTAATATTAAATGGAACAATCGAACATGAAATTATTGATATCAAGACATCTGGAGGCGTCGTAGACGTTCAAACAACAGATATCTGCACGGACAATATTCCATGCCAAATTCACAAAAGTAAGTTAAGTTGTATGTTTTGCCGAACTTGTGACGTGTTAGTGTGCTCCAATTGTATTTCTAGTTCTCACAAGAAGCACGATTTAGAACCAATCGATCAAGTTTGCATGGAAAAGATAGAAAAATTGGAAGAGATCGAAGACAAAATTTCACAAAATTTGGTACGATGCGAATCTGAAAATAAAGACCTTGAAAAAGATGAGTACATGTGGGATTCCATGTCTGTGGATGCCATTAAAAAGATTGACGCGAGAGAAAACGAAATGAAGAACAAAATCGGTAAATATGCTCAAGGACTGAGAGACAATATTGAAAAAAATAACAGAAGAAATAAACAACTGATGTCAGAGAAAGCAAAAGAAATAAATAAAACTAAAATAACATTAGAAGATCAGCAAGAAAAAATACAGACAGCCAAAAAATCAACAAAGGCAGAAATCATTTTTGCAGCTGCTAAAGAACATGGAGGCAGTGTGTCAGATTTGTCATTTACGAAGTTACGTCCAGAAATACAAGAGTTTGTGCCAGGAGAACTAAACATTTCTGAATCATTTGGAATTCTAACTACAGTCAAATTATCAAACAAATCACAAGATACAGAACTTAAAGTGCTAAAAAGTTATACAACAGATGTATCTGGTGTTTCTAGTTTAGTATTACTGGATAAAAAAACAGCATGGATATCTAATTATACAAACAATATTATCAGAAAAGTAATAATGGATGATAAGATCCAAACAATCAAGGAAATCAATGTTGAGGTTTATGACATGACACTAACAAAAAGTAATGACATTCTTATTTCTATTAAGAACAATTGAGATGTCAAACTAATAACACAATCAGGACAAGTCAAACCATTCCTTTCTGTGTCACCACTAATACCAACAGGAATCCATGTCACTAATAACAATGAATTTATACTGGGTGTCAGGGAGGAAGGAGACCCATTCAAACTGACAGATAAAAGTTGTAGGAAAATTATTGTATTTGGGGAGAATAAGAAGATAAAACAATCCTATCAATATAACAAACATAAACAAAGACTATTTACTGTCCCAGACAGAATCACAGATGTAAATAGTGATATAGTAGTTATAGATATTACATCTGAAGATGATGGGAGGGTGGTGGTACTGGGGAAGGAAGGGGGTGTAAAGTGGTTCTATCAGGGACATCCACAAATCAATACAGAAAATGAACCATTTGACCCTCGTGATATAGTGACAACATCATTAGGTAATGTTATAGTGGCTGATTGTGACAATCATGCCTTACATGTTATATCAGGAGAGGGAGAATTACTGACATGTAAAGTCATGTCAGATCAGGGGGTTGAACTTCCATTGTCACTTGATATTGATACCTGTGGACAATTATGGGTTGGTTGTACTACATATGAAGGTGACTCTGATGATGCTAATGTACACATTGTAAAACTTTGAATGGAATAATACACTACCTGATACACTTCTATACACATTTAGATCATTGATTTAAATATTTACCTGTCTACCCACCATACATGTATATTGAAATACAGCTAAAGTTGACTTATAAACCAATCAATTTAACTATTTACATATTGAATAGGTTAGTTGTTAAGGGGTTTGGGTTAGAGTATTTAATGTCACTTCTGTCTAATATACAAAAGACACAGCATCAAAAAGGTTTGGTTTGGTTTAGGGTGCTTAATGCCACTTTCAACAATATTTCATTAATTGTATTGGTAACAAGAATGGACACAGATCTATGTTGTGCCTGCCTTTGTGAAAATTGCCTGAAATATTAAAAAAAAAATAAGTAAAAATCAAAGTACCATGAAACTAGTTTGGTTTGGTTTATTGTGCTTAACACCACTTTCAACATGACTTCAGTTATATTGTGGCGGTCAGTTTTATTGATGGATGAAACTGGAGTACCCCGAGAAAACCACATAGCTGTCGTAAATCACTGACAAACTTTATAATATAAAGTTGTATCATGTACACTCCTCCATGTACAGGATTCAAACTCACAACTTTAGTGGTGATAGGTACTGATTACATAGTTAGTGGTAAATCCAACAACCATACGATCACGATGGCGACGTCCCCCTCCACACAACTTTAGTGGTGACAGGCACTGATTACATAGTGGTAAATCCAACTACCATACGATCATGACGGCAACACACCCCTCCCCCCACAACTTTAGTAGTGATAGGCAATGACTACATAGGTAGTGGTAAATCCAACTACCATACGATCACGACGGCCACGACCCCCCCCCACACACACAACTTTAGTGGGGATAGGCAATGATTACATAGGTAGGTTTCTGGGACATGTATTCTCCTCATTTGTAAATATTATAGAATTAATAAAAAAGACTATACTTAGTTTACAGATTTATATATTGTTTTTTTTATCACTTATTCACTTTTATTTTAATTGTTGTTCTTCATCTCAAGGTCTTCTAAAACAAACTGCATCGGTGGTGTAATGGGTAGCATGCTCTCCTCAAGAGTGGGAAATCGTGGATTTGTGCCCCGCCCGTTCAGGCTAAACCAAAGACTAAAATTGATATTTGTTGCCTTTCTGCCAAGCATGTAGCATTAAGAAGAAAGTGCAAAGACTGGTTGCCTCGGAATCAGGATAATGGGTCCAATTAGAGCGACATGTCTACCCATGGACTGTTATTTCAGTGAGCTAGCACAGGCGCTCGTTGCACGGACTTACCACCCGCCTTTTTTTCTAACTTTCTGCTTACAAATTTATTTTCAATAAGATTTCCTTATTTCTTTATTATTTCATCGCTTTTTCCTTATTTTAACTTGTTCGTGTCAATATTCATATAACCTTATGTTTATATAAAATTGCATGTGTCGACCCTATATAGATACTAGTGGATTATTAGTATAAGAATATATGAATATTGACATTTGTAAACAGAAAGTTAGAAAAAAGGGGGGTGGTAAGTCCGTGCCACGAGCGCCTGTGTGAGCTAGCACAACAAAAATCCAACTAAGCATGTTGGTCTAGTACAAAGTGAACAACATCATCATCTCATTGAGCGTAACTTATTCTCGCCATGTTATAGCTGAAAAATTGCTCATTTGGTGTTAAGCAACAGTCACTCACTCACTCTTCCTTGACATTTGAAAATTAACAAAAAAAGAATAAATCCAATGGTTGACAATGTAACCAATAGCAACAACAAATACACTCCTATGGTAAACTTTAACCCTTTCAACACTCCAATCAACAGACCGAAAAACAGGGCTGTGGCATATATAGTAGAACCTGCACATGCGGTCACCTCTATTAAGCAGTCACTTGTATTTAAAAGTCACATTTTTCTTTCCTGTCATAGAAAAATTCATATGAATTGAACCTCTCTTCAGAGGTTACTTGTCTTATCAGACCACTTTTTCTCTTTCTCCCTAAAGTGACCTCTTAAGACAGGTTTGACTGTGCTATCTTTAGACACTGTAGATTCCCACATTTTCACCCTCCATCATCAATGTATGGACCAAATATGGAAAACCAAGGTTGAATGGTATTAGAAAAACTGACCTAATCACAAAACTTGAAGTAAATTTAACAAAGTCAGTAGACCATGAAAAAGAAGACAAGGTCAGGCTACATATACATGTACCCTCCATGATCAATTGATGGACCAAACAAATATAGTGAGCTTAGAATGCATGGTATTAGAGAAACTGCCCTAATCATAAAAAATGGATGTAAATTTAAGTCAGTAGACCGTGTAAATGAAGGTCACATTCAGTGGACAAATACCTGGATGACATGTACCCTCCATGATCAAAGGTGTGGACCAAATAGGGTGAGTTGTTCAGTGGACAGATACCTGGATGACATGTACACTCTCCATGATCAAATGTGCGGACCAAATAGGGTGAGCCTAAGTTGTTCAGTGGACAGATACCAGGATGACATATACCCTCTCCATGATCAAATGTGTGGACCAAATAGGGTGAGCCTAAGTTGTTCAGTGGACAGATACCTGGATGACATATACCCTCTCCATGATCAAATGTGTGGACCAAATAGGGTGAACCTAAGTTGTTCAGTGGACAGATACCTGGATGACATGTACTCTCCATGTCAAATGTGTGGACCAAATAGGGTGAGCCTATATTGTTCAGTGGACAGATACCTGGATGCCATGTACTCTCCATGTCAAATGTGTGGACCAAATAGGGTGAGCCTAAGTTGTTCAGTGGACAGATACCTGGATGACATGTACCCTCCATGATCAAATGTGTGGACCAAATAGGGCGAGCCTAAGTTGTGCAATGGATAAATACCTGGATGACATGTACCCTCTATGATGAAATGTGTGGACCAAATAGGGTGAGCCTAAGTTGTTCCGTGGACAGATACCTGGATGACATGTACTCTCCATGATCAAATGTGTGGACCAAATAGGGTGAGCCTAAGTTGTTCAGTGGACAGATACCTGGATGACATGTACTCTCCATGATCAAATGTGTGGACTAAATAGGGTGAGCCTAAGTTGTTCAGTGGACAGATACCTGAATGACATGTACCCTCTCCATGATCAAATGTGTGGACCAAATAGGGTGAGCCTAAGTTGTTCAATGGACAGATACCTGGATGGCATGTACTCTCCATGATCAAATGTGTGGACCAAATAGGGTGAGCCTAAGTTGTTAAGTGGACAGATATCTGGATGACATGTACCCTCCATGATCAAATGTGTGGACCAAATAGGGTGAGCCTTAGTTGTATGTTAATACAAAAACTGACCTAATCATAACAAAACCAATATCGTGTCTGGACCTGCGTCGCTGCAAAACTTTCCAGTAATGTATGCATTTTTTTACACCTGTTTTAAATGTTTAGGTATGGTAAGAAGTTCAGTGGAAAGGACCAAATGACTAAGTTTCAGATTATACATACTAGGTATCGCCTATGTGATAGAGTGATAAAAAAAATAACAAGTTAAAAAAATCTAAGAAAACATTTGTCAAAACTGTCCATAATATGAGATGCATGTCTTCAGTATGTCTAAAAACACTATGCAAAGTATGAATAATATTGATTGAACACTTGCAGTTTTAGATTACACCAACTAGGTAGAGTTAATGTCATACACTGATAAAAAATGACTAAGTTCAACATATGGAAAATGTACGAAAAAATTTGTCAAATCTGCCCATAATAGGTATGTACACAAACACTGTGCAAAGCTTAAATACTATTGATTGAACATGATTAGAGTTTTAGATTACACCCACAGGCACTCGGGTACACTCTGTGATTTTCTTTATTTCATTAAAATTAAATATTTTCCCTTTTAGTGCCTCTATTCTAATCTTTTCTACGCAGAATCACCTAATTT
>MJUT01008998.1:25135-37318 GCA_002080005.1 Gigantidas platifrons | reverse complement strand
AAAACTTGGTAAAGCTCTCGCCTACTGGTGTAATCTATGACACCATGAGAAACACAGAAAACGATTATGATGTCAGTCAAACTAGTAGAAATCAACAACAAGAAGAGCAGATGAATGATTTGTATGATGAATCACGTGACATTGACAGAGGGTTATATGACACAACAAATGAGAAAACGTCAAATAATAGACCCGAATCAGATGCATATAATGTTATATCTGTCACATGATCTATATCTGTCACATGATCTAAACAATGACAAAACACGTAATCTCGTATAACTGATTCTCCTTTTAATCTGAACATGTATGTGTATATCATTTTAATCTCGGTGATACATAAATATGACCTATTTTCTCCATTGTTTTGAACAACCCCAAACACCCTTTATACAAATTGGTTTCTGTTCACCGTCCAATCCCTTTTTAACCTTTATATTGCATTGTTTGTATATTTTTTCTCATCTTAGATATAACTGTAATACCGCACGTGTGACGGTAAACAATAATCAATCGTTATTTTAATTATAATTTTCGGAAAAATAAATGTTATTGATAATCATATATAGCGAAAGCAGGTGCTCCGGAAGGGGACGCAGTTCCTGTTCCACATGTGAGCTCAAGAATATTGCTGGAATATTTTTCACTTGACGTTTAGGCCACAACCAATCAATATCATGGCTGGTTTAACAACGACAATAATTCATGTCATTTTTTAAATGAATGGCTGCTATAGACGATATAAATGACGAATGAAAAAAATGTTCATCATCGTTACTCAAATACACCAGATATTGGTACTCAAATACACCAGAGATTGTTACTCAAAAACAGCAGTACTGGTTGCTAAAAAACACAAAAAAATTGTTACTCAAATACACCAGAGATTTTTACTCAAAAACCCCAGAAATTGTTACTCAATAACCCCAGAAATTGTTTCTCAAATAAACCAGAGACTGTTACTCAAAAACACCAGAAATTATTACTCAAATCTACAAAAGATTGTTACTCAAATACACCAGACATTGTTACTCAAAACACCAGAAATTGTTACTTAAATACACCAGAGATTGTTACTTAAATACACCAGAAATTGTTACTTAAATACACCAGAAATTGTTACTTAAATACACCAGAAATTGTTACTTAAATACACCAGAAATTGTTACTTAAATACACCAGAAATTGTTACTTAAATACACCAGAGATTATTACTCAAATACACCAGAAATTGTTACTTAAATACACCATCAATTGTTACTTAAATACACCAGAGATTATTACTCAAATACACCAGAAATTGTTACTCAAATACACCAGAAATTGTTACTTAAATACACCAGAAATTGCTACTTAAATAGACCAGAGATTGTTACTTAAATACACCAGAGATTATTACTCAAAACACCAGAGATTGTTACTTAAATACACCAGAGATTGTTACTTAAATACACCAGAAATTGTTACTTAAATACACCATAGATTGTTACTTAAATACACCATAAATTGTTACTTAAATACACCAGAAATTGTTACTTAAATACACCAGAAATTGTTACTTAAATACACCAGAAATTGTTACCTAAAACACCAGTAATTGTTACTCAAATACACCAGAGAGTGTTACTCAAAAACACCAGAAATTGTTACTCAAATACACCAGAAATTGTTACTCAAATACAACAGAGATTATTACTCAAATACACCAGAAATTGTTACTTAAATACACCAGAGATTGTTACTCAAATACACCAGAAATTGTTATTTAAATACACCAGAAATTGTTACTTAAATACACCATAGATTGTTACTCAAATACAACAGACCTCGCTACACTCAAATAGAACATACCTCACTTCATGTCATTACATTATTTATTTGTATACTATTAAATAAGGAAAAGATGTCTTAGTGAAGCAAAGCTTTTATTTTTCATTGTATTATACATATAACACAGTTAGCGAAATTATTTATAAAGTATGTTAACAGAGAAGGCCACATCTATAATGTTTTAAAAAAGAAACGGATATATTGAATAGGGCGCTCTATATTTTACATTTTGGCCCCATAGAACTAATTTAACCCCATCATTGTTTATTGCTTGAAATGCATGCACCAAGCTAGGAGATTAAGGGGTCATGCAGTAATTTATTAGGGGTATATATTTTTTGTCTTTGATATTTTATTTTGAAATTGTTCCGTTATTTTTTGTTTTTCATTTAATTTGCCTTGTATATATACATAATACCAACTATCTAAAGTACTCTTGGTTAAAATGCAGAAATGTGGATATATTTGAAATTAATCAAAACTTGTCAATCACTAGAGACACAAATGGGTGTGTATTCTAATTATTCAAATCAATTTATTTTTTCAACCCCTTCTTACCATTTTTCACATCTTTTTTAGACGCCTCTGTAAGTGAATTTTGTGAATTGTCTGGGAGGTTAGCGTATAACTCTCGCCAAAGATTTAAAGTCTGTCTATTGTTTGCCTGAATATTTTCTGCTTGGTTTTCATACGTATGTTCATTCGTATTTGAAGTTTCGTTGCTAGCTTCAACGATTCCGATATCACTGGGTTGAGCTTTTTGATTGACGGAGGAATACTTGTGTGAGTCTGATTGCCGATTATCCGTGAGTGGTTGGTACATATGTGTGTATTCATGCATGTCCGCTGCTCCTATAATATTCATTTCAGTGTATTCAGTACCTGCAATACCTTCACTTCCGGTAAATTGTTGTTGAACTAGTTGTCTACCGTGATCAGTGGCTCCACCACTTTTCTGCGCATTATCACTGTGCATATTATTATAATCGATTTCATCATATTCTGTTGTGTTACGTTTTGCATCAGATGATGTTTTCCTGACATTATCACAATTTTTGCGCATTGAGTAGAACGATTTACGCCGGCGTTTCCAGAATAGGCATATTCCAATGATAGAGAGTATCAAGACAATAACCACCACAATTACAGCAATGTACCATTTAAAGCTTCCTGCAAAGATAACTACAATATATGGATATTTTATGGCATTTGAACATTGTTTGTCTTTCTTTCCTTGTTCTTGGGACCATTGTATTGCCTTTCTCTTCGAGTTACTGCTTCTAATGGTAACACCTTTGGTATCGTCAAACTTGTCATGACAGTATTGTTCGGGCAGAAAAAAAAATTCATGGAACTATATATCAATTATAACTAATTTACTGCAAGTATGCTTATATGATATAGCAGATTTTAGACCAATGGAAATTCTGGAGATATCACTATCGATTATATGTGTTCGGTTATTACTGTCTTTAAGGTAGGGGCCCGGGTGGCTCAATGAGTTAGGTCGCTGGATCTAACAACTCATATAAGCCTATCACCAATACGACGTGGGTTCGCGCCCGGCTTTGTAAATTACAAAAGGGTGCACTCGACTCGCAAGTGATAAAGTTTACCAGTTGCTTGCTCATAGTCGGTGGTTCTCTCCGGCTTCCTCCACCACTTAAACCGGTCGCCATGATATAGCTGAAATATTGTTGAAAGTGGCGTTAAACACCAAAAATCAAATCAGTGACGTCCAATAAAAAAAAATATGCTACAGGTTACCGTTTATGTTACGAAAATGAGGAAAATGTCACTACTGATTAAATATTAGCATCTTGCCTTATTTGCATATCACGTAATATGTCATTAAATTTATCTGGCTACATAAATATATTTACAATATATATAAACGTGATTAATTTACGTGAAATATTCATAGACAATATAAAAAAAACTTGGCACATGCAAGAGCACAAGTGACGCACTGGGCTAACTTTTAATGTGTTATGTCCCGTAAACTTTAGCCTTTCATTTTAATATTCATCATAGTGAATTATTTATTGGAGACGAATCATATACACGACTCGCCAATAGGCCGGGACATACATGAATGTCTGGTTTATAAAGCATGTTACGGTCCTTTCGGACTATATATTGTTTTATATAAATATTAAAGAAAACAATAGTCCGCAGCTAGACATATCACCCAACCCAGACAAAGTAGCCTGATTCCGACCCAACCAGTGTTTGTTCTTGCTCTTTGTTACAGTGTGCCTATCAGCGAATTAACAAGTAGGGCTCAAACACACGATCTACTATCGTAATCGATGTAACCTCGCTAAACATTTCACCACTGTTGTAGTTAATATTGTAAGGACCATGTCATTCATTTAGACATGAATAATGAATAAATACAATGCAAATACTCTAAATAAAAAAGGTAGATATCAACTTTAGTGCGCACTATGCGTTTCTGAAATTATCTTCATCAAGTACGCTCAAAATTAAAAGATTCGAAACCTAAGACTTTTGGAGCATACAAACATAAGACCTAAGACCCTAAACAACATAGTCAAAATCAGGTATGGCTACCTATGCCTGAGGGATAAGCTTAGTTTTGTTAATAATTACATTATTTAGGAACTAATTTAACGATTATAAATATACATAGTTTACCTGGGTCATCATTACTGGCAGGTTCCTCCTCTACAAATGTAGGATTGTTATGTACACATATTGGATACAATCGCTATAAAAAAAAAACTAATAGTGCTTACCATAGTTCGTCACAGAAACATCACCAACAGTGATATTTGGTGTCATGATGTCCACGTAAATATTTATAAGAGTTGTCAGCGGTGGTTGACCTAGATCTAAGGCAATTACTGATATTGTATAACCTTCCTGTGTTTTATCTATCAGTGGTGTTGTTAATAGTAAATCACCAGCCTCATCTATGTAGAAACTTTTTAAAATATCTATATTCTGTGAAGGATTCAAGGTATAATGCACTTCCCCATTTACGCCAGCGTCATGGTCTACAGCTGATAGGTGTAGAATTGTAGAATTTACGGGTTGATATTTGCTGATATTAACATGGTACGACGGTACGGGAAATAACGGTTTGTTATCGTTCACATCTGTAACAATAGTACTAACAGACAAAGATGCAGATCTTGGTGGTAAACCGCCATCTGTTGCTACAATTAGGAAGTTATATAGAGCAACATATTCCCTGTCTAAAGGCCGATTTAAAACTAATAGTAAGGTACTATTTCCATTAAAGCTCACTGAAAATGGCAATGGCGAGGTATTACTTATAATTGAGTATGTTTGTACTCCTAACAAGCCGTAGTCACGATCGTCTGCACGATTATCTGAAATGTCAACAGATTTCCCGATTGCATCGTTTTCCGGGATATCGACTGAGATAGAAGGCACAGGGACAACTGGACTATTGTCGTTGATATCATCAATTTTAACAGAAATGTTGCATTTTTGATGGAAACCATTTTTTGTACCGTTAATATAAACTTGAAGTTCCAGTACACACGTAGCTTTATGTAAGCAAATAATTTCACGGTCTATTGTCTTTGAGGTGAACAGTAAACCTGTGTCGTCTGCTATATGGAATAATTCCTCATACCGCTGGTCTGTTGTGAGAAAACCAAAAACGCTTTATTCAGTAGTGTTAGTCTTTATACAGGTTTTCAAATCTGCTATTAAAGTGTTGATTGGTACTTCCTCCATCTTTGAATACGATAAATTACCATATCCACATGGAAATATTTTAAACAATGTTACCAGCATAAGATATACAAAAGCAGACAATGTGCAGATATCCGTCAAACGATCCATTGTACTGAACATGATATGTTCAATGTAGGCGATATCCTATGACGTCATTGTAATGCATTCAGTAAAAACACATGTCCTGTTCAATAGTGCACCATGAAGCTGATAAAGTAAGCATATCCGTTTAAACGTGGTANTGATTGGTACTTCCTCCATCATTGAATACGATAAATTACCATATCCACATGGACATATTTTAAACAATGTTGCCAGCATCAGATATACAAAAGCAGACAATGTGCAGATATCCGTCAAACGTTCCATTGTACTGAACATGATATGTTCAATGTAGGCGATATCCTATGACGTCATTGTAATACATTCAGTAAAACACATGTCCTGTTCAATAGTGCACCATGAAGCTGATAAAGTAAGCATATCCGTTTAAACGTGGTATGATAATGGTTTACAGAGGATGACTTTGTCTGAAATGATATGACCTCATTGTATACAATGCAGACAAATATACACTTCATTGTGCACAAGGCAGCAGATTATTAAAATATTTTCCGTCATAGTATCTCAAATCACATGACGTCTTAGTGCATTCGATCTTTATGTAATGGCTATTATCTGAGTATGCAAATATAAGAGTTTACAGTAGAAATGTGATAGAAACTGGTATGTGAGGGTATGCATTTTACTCATATGTAGAAAACACTTAGGTAAGCCAATTATTTAACCAAGATGGGGTGCAAAGGTCCATTAAACCAGTTTGAACACCAGCAAATTTTTATTGAAATGCTCGTACCATGACAGAAAAAATTAGCGGTAATGCATATGTGTGTTAGGGGAATCAAAGTTATCTGTTTCTACGATTTTTCTATTTGATTTTGGAATTATTCCGACAAGATGTTATTTTGTATATGGTTTTCATTCCATTATCAACAGAAATAGTACATGACCCATATGACCTGCTCCATATTCCAAATGGATACCGATACTTGATGCGGACGAGTAAATTTCTAGTGAAAACATATGGCGGGGTTAAATCGTTTAGTGAAAGTCGTGACAAAACAAATATAAACAATGCCCAGCCTCCCATCAACTAATAAAGACATATGTGGTAGTTGGAATCATATTGTCAGAGCAACGCCTACCCACCTAATCGATCTAAGTGACCTGTTATAAAGGCAAATACAACACCCATCCAAAGACAACCACAGCTTAGCTACTTGATTACTTGTTTGCAACAGCTTGTTCCCGTCACTAATATAGCTGAAGAAGAGTTTGAAGATACCAAAGGGATAATCATAATCACATAAACACAATGGCCAAAAGAAAGAGGACAAACAACGATCTACAAAACATTACACATAAAACTAAAGATTGAGTAACATGAACATTACTAAAAACCTGGGTTAAGTAAGATGCTCCTGCTCCACTAGTGACACCCGTCGTGTTACTCTAGTTACACAACCGGTGATAAGTCATGAAATCCTGCTTACTTGACATTAAATAATCAATGATTAACAAGATTTACTTAATGAATTGTTTATGGGTTGGTTGTTTTTATATGTATTCAATGACTTTGGGCGAGAGATAGTTGTTCGTTCGTTCTGTTCAGATGGGAGGATAATTGTTTACCATCCTTTTTAAACTTTGATTTCGTTATTTGTGCAATAAAAACGTAGATATCGAATTTATTGCGCACGAGGCGTTTCTGTAATAACCTCCAGCGGGTATTCTCAAAATTGAAAGATTTATTGTTTGGGACTAATAAAACCAAAGGATTTAACATGATAGGCAGAATCGGCAAACGCCATCAATGCTTAATGATGTTGTTTTTTTTAATTTAAAATTAGTTTATTAAGGAACTGTTAATTTCAATTATTACAATATCCAATAAACCATGTCAGTGTCAAAACAAGGAATCAGTCATCACTTATACATGTAGGTTGTGTAGAAAGCTCCAATCACGGCTTTTTAATCGATATATTGATTGATTAAAGGCTTAAACTCAATTCCATATATATGTAGCAACATTCCAGCAGCACCTGCATATGGAGTATATATCGCTCAGTTGAAAAGATATTCCAGATCTAGTAGTTCCTATCGGAATGTCCATGATAGAGGGTTGCTGCTAACAAGGAAACTACTGAACCAAGGGTTCCTATTGATTAAGTTGTAGCGATCACTTCGAAATGTGTACGGTCGCCACTTGGTTGACCGTTATGGAATATATGTGTCACAAATTACTACGGATATGTTCCATTCACTGGTTCTTTCCTGATTCATGACTTATCAACTGGTTTGTAACTATATAAACATGACGGGTGCCACTAGTGGAGCAGGAACTGCTTACCTTTCCGGAGCACTAGAGTTCACCCCCTGTTTTTAGTGGGTTTAGTGTTACTCGATCTTTAGTTTTATGTGTATGTTTTGTAAATCTTTGTTAGTCCGTTTGTACTTTTTCTTTTGTCCATTGCTTTGTCTGTCCTTCTTCAATTCACGGCTTCTAATTACCCCTTTGGTATCTTCAAATTCTTCTTGTAGATGTTTGAATTGTGTCCAAGTTGTGAAATTTGTATTATACGAAATCAATATTTCGATTATTGTAAAGGGCAATATAAAACTAAAGGTTCAATGTTCTTAATTATATAAAATATACTTCCTGCTTTTAAATGAATAAGTCAAGTGTTACATGTAGTTAGTTACTCATGTGATGCGTTATAAATACGTTAATTGTTTGTATAAATTATAAATCGGAAACGGAAATTAATGTCTTTCCGACAATTGTTATTAGATGATGTTATGTGAAGTTTTATTTTGAAATATTATATCTAACACAGAATTAAATAAATGTTAGAGAAATGGAAGGAAAATCAAGAATAGACAATCCACGGACAATGGCATTATTTGGCACACACGTATAGTACGAAAAAAACACCACAATGCAACACAGAACATTCAAACAAAATGCACAACCTGGACCCCATCAAAAAACGGGGGTGAACCCATGTGCTCGTGAAGGGTAAGCAGTTCCTGCCTCTTATACGACACCAGCTATGCGACTCACATAGTCAGAGCGTGTAGGCACCACTATAAACAAACAAACAAATATAACATAAATAAGACATCAGTTTCACTCTACTCGCATCCGCAAGTGATAAAGCTTACCAGTTGCTTGCCAATGGTCTGTGGTTCTCTCCGGGTACTCCGGTTTCTTCAACCACCAAAACTGGTTTTCTCGAATGTTTATTTATATAAATGTATTGGGTGTATTTACGAATAGCTACTTCATTGCGATATTTTCTTTACCGATATATTAGTAACGTTCCTTGCAACAAATACAATTTTAATTATAATTATGCCATAACTGTTTTAATTACATAAATATTATAAAAGCTAGTGCATACTCTGAAATGCCTCTTGTAACTGTATGGTATGGCAGGTATTATATATACTCACCACGTGATCAATTTCTGTAATGTCATATCAATCCAACACGATAGTATAATTACATAATATAATGTGACAGCAGACAGATATACTGGTGATTGCCATTTAGGTGTTAGAACAAAAATAGCAGGTAACTGTGCAAAGTGTGACTTTTCAAGCTATATAGCTATTGTATATAGTGAAGCTGATGCAGTTTGTTTGGTGTATGATATGTTGGTGTTAAATTCACGCATTAATGGTACAAATGGTCATCTGTGGATGCTGGTATGGATAGAAGATTTGACACTAAGGAATAACATCAAACATATACCGCTGTAACTTTTGTTTAAGCTCAGACTTTCCACAGCAGCAATACTAATTAGTGTGACGAATAAGGTACATTATATATTGCATATATAGAAGATTTTGTTTTAATTTTAAAAATGCGAAACATAATGACTACTTGCATTATGACGAAAAATGCATACGCCTCCCTATTACATAATTATTAGGGAATGAAATTTGTAAAAGTGATACCTCACTTATTTTCCAATCCCACCTGCTATTTGCTATCTTGTATTTGTGTTTGCCTTTCTTTCAAATAAAATATAGTTTACACTGTTAAAATATCATACAAACGATGATTTCCATGAACTATTTATTAATTATGATATAACGTCTTCTATCGGTTATATGAAAATACCGTGATGAAATTCTCTATAAATGTTACTTCGCACTACCACATGTGAGTTGCAGGAAAAAATATGGGCATCATTCCTAAATATAAAAAACCCAAACTATGTCAAATTTAAAGCATTGCGAAATATATTAACTTGATAATTGTACGCTTTGAAAATATTCTTGCATATAACTTAATATAGTAGCTGCTTGCATGTCATGAAGGAATTATTTTTGCACGTTTAAGCAAAATATTATTTTCTTAAAATATCATTGACATCATGCAGATACATTCTTATATTGATTATGTAATATTCAAGTCTCAAATGTAAAACAATATAAATCTCCTCTAAACGTGTCATAGCTGCTGTGTTATAAAGCAATGTCAATCTCCTCTAAACGTGTCATAGCTGCTGTGTTATAAAGCAATGTTAATCTCCTCTAAACGTGTCATAGCTGACGTGTTCTAAAGCAATGTCAATCTCCTCTAAACGTGTCATAGCTGCTGTGTTATAAAGCAATGTCAATCTCTTCTAAACGTGTCATAGCTGCTGTGTAATAAAGCAATGTCAATCTCCTCTAAACGTGTCAAAGCTGCTGTGTTATAAAGCAATGTCAATCTCTTCTAAACGTGTCATAGCTGACGCGTTCTAAAGCAATGTCAATCTCCTCTAAACGTGTCATACCTGTTGTGTCCTAAAACAATGTCAATTTCCTCTAACCTTGTGATAGCTGATGTGTTCTAAAACAATGTCAATCTACTCTAACCGTGTCATAGTTGCTGTGTTCTAAAACAATGTCAATCTCCTCTAACCGTGTTATAACTGTTGTGTTCTAAAACAATGTCAATCTCCTCTAACCGTGTTTTAGCTGCTGTGTAATAAAACAATGTCAATCTCCTCTAAACGTGTCATAGCTGTTATGTTCTAAAGCAATGGCAATCTCCTCTAACCGTGTCATAGCTGCTGTGTTCTAAAACAATGGCAATCTCCTCTAACCGTGTTATAGCTGATGTGTTCTAAAACAATGTCAATCTCCTCTAACCGTGTTATAGCTTCTGTGTCCTAACACAATATCAATCTACTCTAACCGTGTCATAGTTGCTGTGTTCTAAAACACTGGCAATCTCCTCTAACCGTTTTACAACTGCTGTGTTCTAAAACAATGTCAATCTCCTCTAACCGTGTTATAGGTGATGTGTCCTAAATCAATGGCAACCTCCTCTAACCTTGTGATAGTTGCTGTGTTCTAAAACAATGTCAATCTACTCTAAACATGTCAGTTCCTGTGTTCTAAAACAATGACAATCTCCTCTAACCGTGGTATAGCTGCTGTGTTCTAAAACAATGGCAATCTCTTCTAACCGTGTTATAGCTGCTGTGTTCTAAAACAATGTCAATCTCCTCTAACCGTGCTATATCTGCTGTGTACTAAAACAATGTAAGTCTCCTCTAACCGTGTAATAGCTGCTGTTTTCTAAAACAATGTCAATCTCCTCTAACCGTGTTATAGCTGCTGTGTTCTAAAACAATGTCAATGTCCTCTAAACGTGTCATAGCTGCTGTGTTATAAAACAATGTATGTCTCCTCTAATCGTGTTATAGCTGCTGTGTTCTAAAACAATGTCAATGTCCTCTAACCGTGTTATAGCTGCTGTGTTCTAAAACAATGTCTATCTCCTCTAACCGTGTTATTGCTGCTGTGTTCTAAAACAATGTCAATGTCCTCTAACCGTGTTATACTTGCTGTGTTCTAAAACAATGTCAATCTCCTCTAACCGTGTTATTGCTGCTGTGTCCTAAAACAATGTCAATCTTCTCTAACCCTGTTATAGCTGATGTGTCCTAAAACAATGTCAATCTCATCTATCCGTGTTATAGCTGATGTGTTCTAAAACAATGTTAATGTCCTCTAACCGTGTTATAACTGATGTGTTCTAAAACAATATCAATCTCCTCTAACCGTGTTATAGCTGCTGTGTTCTAAAACAATGTCTATCTCCTCTCACCGTGTTATAGCTGCTGTGTCCTAAGACAATGTCAATCTCCTCTAACCGTGTCATAGCTGATGTGTCCTCAAACAATATCAATCTCCTCTAACCGTGCTATACCTGCTGTGTTCTAAAACAATGTCAATCTCCTCTAACCGTGTTATAGCTGCTGTGTCCTAAAACAATATCAATCTCCTCTAACCGTGTTATAGCTGCTGTGTCCTAAAATAATATCAATCTCCTCTAACCGTGTCATAGCTGATGTTTTCTAACAAAATGTCAATCTCCTCTAACCGTGTTATAACTGCTGTGTTCTAAAACAATGTCAATCTCCTCTAACCGTGCTATATCTGCTGTGTTCTAAAACAATGTAAGTCTCCTCTAACCGTGTAATAGCTGCTGTTTTCTAAAACAATGTCAATCTCCTCTAGCCGTGTTATAGCTGCTGTGTTACAATACAATGT
>MJUT01008853.1:345307-366349 GCA_002080005.1 Gigantidas platifrons | reverse complement strand
TTAACATGAAAAACCTTTTCTTTTCCTCCTCTAACTTTGACTTTGTAGTCAACTGGACTAACTTTATCGGTTACAACAAACGGTCCTTTCCAACTAGCTAATAGTTTGGATGTATGTGTAGGTAGTAATATAAGTACCTTTTGACCAACTTCTAACTTCCTGTCTCTTGCTTTTCTATCATAGTACAGTTTTTGTTTCTGTTTTGCTTGTTTCTCATTCTCAGTGGCAAGCTCTGCCATTGTTTTCATCTTTTCTCTTTTGTCTAATAAATGACTCAACACAGAATTCTGACATGTACTTGGTTCTTCCTATTTCTCTTTAAGAACTGGTAGAGGACCTCTAATATGCCTGCCATATAATAGTTCAAATGGCGAAAACCCAGTGCTCTTATTTGACACTTCTCTGTATGCGAATAGCAAGTACGGAATATATTCGTCCCATGTATTAGGCTTCGATCTCGCATATGCTTTCAACATTTTCTTCAGTACACCATTAAACTTTTCACAAAGTCCATTGCACATAGCATGTCAAGGACTGGTGCGTAACCTACTTATTTGTAATAATCTACGGGAGGTATTCCCGCATTAACTCCGACATGAAGTTGCTCCCTTGGTCAGTAAGCATTTCTTTAGGTATTCCCATCCTAGAAAATAAACTAATCAAAGCATTAGAAACTGTGCTAGCTTCTTGGTCTTTCAATGCAATTGCCTCTGGATATTTAATAGCATAATCGACGCAAAACAAAATTAAATGATTTTTACTGTCTGTCATAGCAAAGGGCCAGCAAAATCTAAAGCAATGCGCTGAAATGGCTCATCCATAGGTGGCATACTAATCAATGGAGCTGGGGGTACTCTCCCCTTTGCTGTACCTATCTGGCAATCGGGACAAGATCTACAGTACTCTGATATATCATTAAATATACCTGGCAAGAAAAAATGTTGCATAATTCTATCTCTTGTCTTTTAATTTCCAAGATAACCGGCTAACGGAATGTCATGCCCTAACTTAAGTACCATGTCTCTTAATTTTCTTGGCAACACAATCTGGTGAATACTTTCACCACTTGGCTTACTGTAAACTTTATACAGTAAATCGGACAAATAAACAAAGTATGATGACTGATTTTCATTGTGTTCTTCACTAGCATACGATCTTACCTTATCTAAAGTTGTGTCTGTCTTCTGTAAGTCTATCAGTTGATTTCTGTCACAAATCTTGAATTCTTGAGATATATTTGAAAAACCTATAGGATGAGTTATGGATGTATCATTACTAAGCTTTTCTGTGGTCTCATCTATTTTTTATCTGCTTCATCTTGCTTCTTCTTTCTAGATCGAGTCTCAACAGCATTAAAAGGAACTGGGTCTTCTGAAACAAAAATATATCTACCTCTAGTCACTGGAACTTCTTCAATACTATGTGGCACAGATATATTCACATAGTTACCTAATACAAGATTTGTGAACGGTGTATCTAAAATTAGTGCTACAATGTCACCTGAAATAAAAGGAGTGGACACATTAATATACACCTCAGGACACTGCTTTACTGTACCATCCACTAAACATATATCTCTAGTATGACCTGTCAAATGATCAGTGTTAGTAAACTTACTGTGAACAAATAGAGTAGAACATCCTGTATCTCTTAAAACAGATACGTCATCGTTATTTATCTTACCTTCAACAATATTAAGTACATGCACTTGTACTTTATTGCCATTACACGAGACACCTGGTAGTTTTACAGTTACATCACTTTATATAGCCATCAACAGTATGTTCATGCTGAGTATGCATACATATGCCAAACTTACCTTGTTTATGTTCACTCTCTGCTGGCCTTTTTTTCTTTGAAGGACAATTCGTTGCAATATTTCCTGCTTTCTTAAAAATAAAACAAGTTCTAGTCTCTGCTTGTTTTTCTTTGTATTGAAAACTCTTACCTGGATGTTTTGGTCTGTCTGGTTTACTTACATGTTCGTTCTTGTGAGCTTGATGAAATGCTTCTGCTTTTTCAATCAGTTCATCAACAGTTTTTGGCTTCTATTCTTTTATCAAAAGTTTTAATTCTTTACTACAACTTAGCATTAACTGTTTTCTTGCAATTAAATCAGTAAACTTTGCAAAATCATTACCTATCTCTTCACGATCTAACCAATGTCTTAGAAAACCAACTAATCTAACAGCAAATTCCTTAAATGATTCATCTGAAAGCTGACAGGCGCTTCTGAACTTTTCTCTATATGCCTCAGCAGTAAGCTCATATCTAGACAAAATAGCAGTCTAAATTGTATCATAATTTCTACTTTCCTCGTCTGACAATCTAGAAAATGCTTCTCAAACTTTCCCACAAAGTAAAGGGACTAATATAAGAGCCCACTCAAGCTTGGGTATTTTATGAAGTACTGCTAACTTTTCAAAAGACTTCAAAAACACATCTGGGTCTTGACCTTCATGAAATTTGGGAAGTTTCGACTTCAAATTGGGAGTAGCATGAGGTTGAACATTAACATGAGCTAATTCTTTTTCTCTAAGTTCTAACTCTCTTAATTTTACCTCTCTTTCCATCTATACTTTTCTCATCTCTCTCTCTCAGCGGCTCTTTCTTCCCTCTCTGTAGCCTGCGTGTTCTTTAGCATTTATAGGCATACCTCTAACTTTTCACCCTTGTCCAACAACTCAGATACCCACTTCGGCAATTCACTAGCCATACTATACAATGCAAGATACAAAATACACAAAATATGAAAACAAATATAAATGACAAAAGTATCAATAATATATGTCAAAATATTAACTGTTCTTGTCAACCTTGACAACTGTCTAATATAACTATTGGCACAGTGACAATTCCACCACTGCCACCATTGTAAAGAAGTAAGTTCTTTGGATTTTCAGGTGGCCAATGTCATACAAAAACCATATTTAAACATATAAATTTAATTAGCAAAACATAAGAAAATAAACATAAAACAGATGATATATGCAATGACATTGTTTACACAATAATACAATATTCACAACAGTGAACATAAACTATATTCATTCAACACACTGAACACATATGGTATTTATTCAAAACACTGAATAAATACAATGCATATAAACGGTATGCATATTATAGCATATTATAGCCGGAAATATACCATCTAGCACACACGTATTTCTGGTATAGTTAAACGTTGCGGTACTTTAGAAATTCACAAATTGGACTGGGTTGTTCCCCTTGGATAATTTATAAATACGAACGGATTAATTTCACATAAATGTAGATTTGAACTGATGACGAGGACACTAGAATGATTAAACTATCGCTTCACTGTTGTATCCAGCGAACCGTGACTAATATGACTGCATAAATAAAATGTGTTCAGCACGGACTTCATGTTGTAATATTTACGGACTCTTATGTTCCAAATTTATGACGGCATCTTAACGATAATAATTTCACCTATACTGGGCGTTGTGACATCAATTTATGTACACCAAAATCGGTACCATTTCAACACAGACACCATTTACACGGCTAAAAACTTTGCTACAAGCATACCAAAAACCAAGCATAAAAACCCCTGAGCGTAATGAACCTTTGCCTATGAATAGCCATGTCCTGAATTTGACAATTATAATATTCAAACTGCATGTTCCTCACAAAGCGTGTGCTTCACGCTAAAA
The DNA here is from genome assembly GCA_002080005.1 of Gigantidas platifrons. NCBI lineage: Eukaryota > Metazoa > Mollusca > Bivalvia > Mytilida > Modiolidae > Gigantidas > Gigantidas platifrons. The sequence continues at coordinate 362,669 of MJUT01008853.1, read as the reverse complement.
TAATGTGCAGACTGACAATATGTGTCACCTGAGCAATTTATACAGGCTGTTTTTACATGGAAACTCTAGAGTAGGGTTGGTTAACGTCATGTTACTATAAATACATGTCCATGTGCTGCGTGCGCATAATTCCATGTAAACACGAAACCTGAAACTAGGGTTGTAAACAGTATGGCCGACTACGCTCTACAATACTTCATCATGATGAATTTTTAGACGAAACACCATATAAAATAGTCATTGCATGCTATTGTAATGAAATCCGAGGACTAGTAGCAAATTTGAATTCCGATGAAAGACGGGATGTACCACGGATGATTGGCTATGCCGAAAATGTTGCAGGGGCCCGGGTGGCTCAGTGAGTTAGGTCGCTGGATCTAACAACTCATACAAGCCTATCACCAATACGGCGTGGGTTCGCGCATGGCTTTGTAAATTACAAAAAAGGGTGCACTCGACTCGCAACAGCAAGTGATAAAGTTTACCAGTTGCTTGCCCATGGTCGGTGGTTCTCTCCGGGTACTCCGGCTTCCTCCACCACTAAAACTGGTCGCCATGATATAGCTGAAATATTGTTGAAAGTGGCGTTAAACACCAAAAATCAATCAAAAAATCAATCGAAAATGTTGTTCCGCGGTACATAGAAGAGGATTATAGAGCTCACTTTCGAATAAGTGAAACAGTTTTTCGTCTCATTGTTAAGATTAAGACAGCCGCTTACCAGATAGCATGGAGGAGGCGTAGAGCAAATTCCAGCATACAAACAGAGACTTATTTTCTTATGGTATATGGCCAATCCCGATTCTATGAGAGAAATTGGTCAAGAGTTTGGAGTTGGAACAGCTACAGTACACAACATTCTAAAGAAACTGTTTAAAGTATTCATTTCTGAATTTATTGGCGTATGTATTGTGTATCATAGTCTGCAATGCCAATACAATATACAATTGTATTGTCTTGTCTTATACCATTGACAGATCGTAATCCATAATCGCCAGGTTTTTTTTAATGCGTCGACATAACGGAGATATGGCGACAGGGACATTACCCTTGACCGTACGTCTGTTCCATTTTTTTCAAATGCCCAGCTGTATGACCATGGGGTATTAAGTGTTACCCTTGACCGTCCGTCCAATTTCAGTTTTCGGACAATAACGTACATGTAGGAATTGTTTTCAAATTTTGATATGTCCTTTTTTTAGGCCAAATAAATTTAATATTTAGATTCTCATCCCCTCCCAATTGTTTTTTGCTTCAATTTCATAATTTATTTCACATTTTCAGATATTTCTTTAAAATTCCTAGTGATTTTATGAATATTGGCAAAAAATAAATTATGTCCGTCCTCCTCTATTTCAGGTGATTAAATGGCCAGATCATGAAAACAAACTTATTTGTACCCGATTTTCAACAGAACAAACAAGTTTTTCACTTGATTTCCGACACAAATTATTTGTTTACATGAAATTTTAAAGCAAATATTTTAAACCATGCCCCCCCCCAACGTTTAGCAGAAAATCCCTATCATTTTTTTTAATTTCCCCACATAGTTCAACAACAGGCACAGGGCCTTGTCACTATCCACGTAAATATACTATCAATGTATAAGTTTATGTTTATACATTATAATTACGTGGATAGTGACAAGGACCTGTGCAACAGGTACGCATTCTTTGACAGAAATATGCATGCATGTATAATGAAATATTTCCTTCAGTGCTGACAAATTCCACTTCCGCACGGGGACATGAATATATATATATTTAGATGAGTGATATGGAAATACAACGCCTTTTATTGGATTGAATTATTTCGTTTTCGATCTGTAAAACGTGATTTGCAAACTTGCATGTCATCATTCGGTCCTCCGGTCGCCATCTTGAAACCCTACAAACACTGGCTGGCGGCTGGGTCTGTCGAGTAGCTGGTTCAGAGGTCAAATTACGTCACTCGAGTCAAACCTCTCGGTGTTTACTTCGATCTCTCCTGACTACAGTTTCGTCCCGAGTTCCATGTAAAAACGACCACAGTGTGCGATCACGAGATTTATGAGTTTACCTGTTGGGTCTGTTTGATTTGAATTTACCTGTTCGGTCTGTTTGGTTTGAAAACATCACCGGCGTCTAGGAAAAATGAACATTTCAAATTATCCAGTATATAATATATTAATACATAATGCAAGTTCGTTACAGTACAATAAAAAAAAAACACTTTTCCGGAAAAAGAAGGAATTTAGTTCGACTTTTTAAAGAAAGTTATCGGTTAATATTTGTGTTTTTTTCCAAGCTTTGTCGACAGGCCTTCGCAGTTGACATTTCTGTCAAAAGGCGTGATTTGTTAACGATTTTATCAGACTTCTTGTGGTCAGTTATAACGGTTATTACCACGTTGAAGTAAGACACTTTTGGACATGGTCCTCGCATTTCTGATATTCTGAAAATAAACTTTGATGCTTGTAAAATTTCTTCAAAAGTTGGCATTTCTGTCAAAATGAATGTTTAAAGATTTTCTTTCATACTTTATGTGATAAATTCGACTACGTGATTTCAAGTAAATATGACCGTTATTTCAAGTTCCTTCACGTTTCTGGTATGTTTGTAAGTTATTTTAGATGCTGGAAATCTTTTAAAAAGTTGTAACTTTTGTCAAAATGATTTGTCTACTGTCATATTGGTGTACCAGTTAGTAAAATTTTTTTTTATTTTTTTTTTTTTTTTCGGGAGTTTTAAAAAACCGCCATTACCTGAAATTGAGGGAACAGGGAAGGACGAAAACGAGATTAAAAAGGGAACACATGATTTTGTTCCCTTCATAGCTTAAATCAAATCAATTTAAGTAATTTAATATTAAATGAATATTTCTGATGCGGAATGAAATAATTTTCGTGATAGTTACTTTTATTAATGTGTCTAAATCTCTTAAAAGTTGCTGATAATAGACGATCACTGAAAGCTTCTGAATGATTTTAGCTTTCTGAAAGTGGGTTACCATAACAAAATCGATATAAAAAAAATCACACAGACGTTTTTTTTCCAATGGGAGAATAGTCCCCTGAAGACACCGATCGCCATACATAAGTATTGTTTTTATACATGTAAGTATTGTAACTATATTGAAGATTTTGCACCTGGTTTATTCTCGTAATATATTCTTTCACAAATAAAGAATATATGCTTACTTTTTTAAATCTTTTTCAAATACATAATATACTTTGCAAATAGAAAATCCTAAAATTGTTAAAAAAAAAAAATTGTTGAAATAAAAATAATCTTTATCAAATATCTTACACCCAAAAACAATATGTTTTAATGTAACAAAATTTTCTATATTATATTTTTTCAATATTTGTTGTATTTCACCTAAATTTGTTTCAGATAGGGACAAGAAATAAAGTAATGTAGATAGTCTTCATCTTGACCACATAAAGTACATTAGCTATTATTAGCAATTCTCCATTTCATTTCATTAATAGTTTCTTAATAGTCGAATTATTTTTTGCAGTTCAAAAAATTATTATCTCTAGTAAGCGATTCACACCTTCATATCTTTTGTTCTTTTTCTCTCTCTCTTTCATTTTTTCTTTTTTCTCTCTCTTGTGCACTGCTCTTTCATCACTTAGTTTTTCTATCTAATTGAAAAATTTCCCTTTTATATCTATTCAGAATAACATTGTTACTTATAATTTAAAATTTGATATTGTATAAACTTCACGACCAGTTTGATTATTGTAAAGAGATATACCAGGGAAGCAAATTAATATACGTTTTTCTAAACTTGTTTTCGAATCCCTTTAATTATTTGTATTGTATCATACATATTGTATTACAATTGATGTTATTGTACTATATTTATTAATTAATAAAATATGTTTTAATTAAATTGATAGAGTCTATAATTGTCTTTGTGTAGGAATATGGGTGATTGAACTTAGTTACAATACGGCTCCCATATTTATAATGCCATTGAGGTATAACCTGCAAATCCGAGATGTTTTACAATCGATCATTGTTTTGTGTGTGATTTCACCGGGTGGGATTATCAGAGGAGATCATCTACATGTGACCAAATAGTCAATTACAGGTGAAATTGTAGCTACATGACGAGCTTACTGCTTTGCATATAAAGATAACATTGTTTCAAACCATCCTGAATACTTCATGATTTAACATCCAAATGTGCACTGATTATGTTAGTTAGCATATACTTATTATATTTATTCCTGTCATATTCTCTATTCGATTATCAAATTGTTAAATAGAGGAGATTATTTGACAGGATCCGCATGAACAGGTTCTTTTAAGCTATAGGATAAATCATTATCTGTTTCTCATGAATGAGGATAACAGTTTGGGGATTTTCTCGACAGGAAGCTACGTATTTGAATTGTTTTGTATCTTCTCGGTATCAGAGTCTAGTTTGTATTTTTCAACCTAAGATCTGTAGAGTTATATTGATTGTCTGTCAGTTCCAGGTCGTTCTCGAGTTGGTGGCGTATTACTTTGGATCAATGGTTAATTCCTATCATCATTCGGTGGTGGTCGTCCAACTCTTCTCTTGGCCCATGAACATGTTTTAGTCGTAAAGCTTTTATATGGTTTTGTGCTCCTTTTGACAAAATCTAGCTATACCGAAATTTCGCTACAAGACTAGAGTATTAGGAACGCGATTGAAACACTCCCACCAGTGGCTGAAACTATCTACTATGCACAACATGTATTGTTACCCTATTTTTTCTTCTAGAAGTCCAGAGATGGTATTCATATGCTTTGATTGATGCGTTGATTAGTTTTCATGGAGTACTCCAGATACCACATAATTAAATCTGACTTCTATGTAGTATTATGACTTAAAATTAAGTATCTTTTTAGATACTTAATACAAAAACCAACCAAAGCAGACAATATGAAAATGTTATCATTTCGTTTCAGTTCCTGTATCATCAGTTACACTTTTATCGACGCCAACAGATAAAAATCCAGTAGAAATTGTTTCAAAGAGAGATCAGATATTTTCTTGTACAACGAACGATGCACGGCCATCCAGTAGGATCCAGTGGTATTTATCTACCACAAATATTACTACTTCAGCTTCACATCAACCTGATGTTTGTAACACCGACTGTAGTAATGACAAAATTATATCATCTAGTGTACTAACGTATACAGGGAATATAAATGATGACCACAAGATATTATACTGTACAGCTGTTAACATAGAGGGACAGGAGGTGGTTAGATCTTCTGACAAGACGATAGTTATATGGTGTAAGTATTATTAAATATTTAATTGACGATATTGATGTAGGTGGAGATATGATTTTTCCATCAAAATGTGTATTGATTGTTCGTTCTCTTTTTTCATACTTTCTAAGATGCATACTTTTTTTCAATTTATTTAGTTGAAACAGTCTATGTTCTTGTACCTCTCCACTCCAATAATGTAGTTGTACTGTACCCTATCATTCATAGAGACTAGATAAATTGTAAAATATATGAGAAACAAACTGAAAATATTGACCTTTATTTTTTATATTGTTGATATATATGTCTGCAATGTTAGCTTACCTTTGAATATTTCAGCATAATAATACACTGCACACTGAGTTTTGTATTTTCAGTCTAAAATAATAGATTTAGAAGCATACTCTATTGATGTATTTCTTTGTCAAGAAAGGTAGTACATTGTGTATATTTTGTCAACTAATTGATTGATTGATTGATTGATTGATTGATTGATTGATTGATTGATTGATTGATTGATTGATTGATTGATTGATTGGTGCTCAACAGTAATTCATAAAACTAATGCATATATTATAATATAAAACCCAGCAGAACTAATGTAAGGCTTTTATAGAGTAAAATGATTTATTCTTTTACGAATAGAAGCTATCACCAAGATCAATCGTGGGGTGCAATTTATTCTAGGAAATAGAGTCATGAACACTACAACATGATTTACCGATTCTTCTGTTTTTTATTTACTATTTGCTATTGCCAATCTACTGTGGAATACATGTAGCCCATAACGACTTCAATAAAATAATTTGTTGATGTTGTATTGTTTCTCATTTCTGGTTTTATATTCTATAAAAGTTGTTGTTTTTTGTTGTTGTTGTATGTCGAATTTAAAAAAAAAATGAAACAACATTAAAATAATATGAAATATATTATAAATCGTTAAATTTACACGGTGTGCACTTTTCATCCCCATGAGTGTGTTGTAATTTTACTGCATGCTTCTTCATAATTTATTGAAATCATATTTCATGCATTTTTCACCCAAATATGATTAATCTCGTTCAGCGTCCACTAATAGCATTGCTTTTGCACAAGTATATGATATGTTTAGTTCTATTTGAACATCTAATAGGCGTCTAAAATGACCACAGTAGTTGTAAGTCGAATGAATTCCGAACAGCTCAGAAAATATAGTATTTAACAAATAACAATATGTAAAAAATTTCGTTACGTTACTTTTCCCTTTTTGACAAGTATTATTTAATTAAGAGCCCCAAGGAACTGCATTATAGAATATGTTGTATGATTCCTCTGATTAAACTTTAATAACGACTGTATCATAGGACTATAATACTCTAAAATTATAACCACTTAGTCTCGTCCGTACTATACCGTTCGAACGACGATCAAGATCGCGACTGCTCAACTATTTCTTCATTTCTTTATATCTTCATTATGTACATAGGTCAAGTGTTTGTTCTAAATTCAAGATGTTTAATTTGATCTAAAGTGGACAAAGAGTTGTTTACCAGATATTAATACTATATTCTAACACGGCGTCCTTCTTTCGCTTTGTAAACAAACGAGCGATTTATCGATTGGGTATAGCTTCATTAACACATGTGCCAGTGCATGTGACGGACTTTCTCGTCATAAAGGTACATGTTGATGAATTATCGTCTGCTCGAATTTGGCAGCATAAATTGTGTGCGACATTGTACGCAAACGTAAATATAAATTACCGTCTTCCAATCAAAGTATAGTACCGTATTTGTACTCTTAGACATATCATAATCGAAATAATTCATAGAAGCCAGAACGTGTTTTGAGTTTGGCGGATATTAGTAAATTTTATCCCAAGCCATCTCTATGTTAGAGGACGTAATTCTTGCAAAAATATATATAAATATTACGTGGTAATATATATTCTACATCCCGGATATCGTTTTAAAAGGGATAGTTCCATTCGATTTAGCAAACACTGTAAACAAGTAGAAATAGTAGACACTAAACATCCTCTCAAAATAGAGCATTTTTATATGTTATATACCATGAGATTATTAATAAAACTAAGGTTCTCCTCCCTCAAACATAGGTGACCTTAGCCGAGTGTTGGCTATCCGGATTAGGCACGTTGATTGTATTGCTCCCGAAAATTTAAATTATGTGTCTTCCCACTCTTTCGATTTTGAACATACCTGATGAGGGTTATTGTAGAAACGCGTCGTACACACTAAAATTGATATCTACGTTTTTATTACTGAACCGATACCTCTGCTGGTGGACTATTAATCCCCATTGGTATTACCCTCCCTACAGTCAATGATTCGGCACTGACATGGTTTATTATTTATTATTATTTCAGAAATTTATAGTTCCTACTTATTGTAATAAAACTAAGTTTGTCCTCCCTGAGGCATAGGTGACTATAGCCGATTTTGGCTATCCGGGTTAGGCCCTTTGGTTTTATTGCTCCCAAAAATTATTTGACTTTCCAATCTTTAGATTTTGAGCTTACCTGTAGAAGGTTATTATAGAAACGCGTCGTGCGCACTAAATTATATATATACGTTTTTATCATAGCAGCAAAGCATATAATGACTCATATTAAAAAGGGTAATCTTCTACAGAATGGACAACTGGATTAGAATGACCTCCAGAAGTCAGTTAACAAAAATCTACTCATTAATTGATTTTTCTGTGATACAATGCTCTGGAATACCCTCTGTATTGTGTTGTCTCCTCTCAAGTCCTACATATTGTTCAGATGGTCCAAATATGGTCACTATCACACCATCAATTCAGTCTTACACATTAAATGAGATCTGAATCAAATCCGGTGTACTGCTGACTGTATACCTGTTTGTACAATGACATGGAGTGGACCCACATGTCTTAACCCACAGAACATAAACAGGAATCAGGCAGGAACCTATTTATAATTGTCTAATATAATGATTCACCTAACATGGTCAATATGGGCACTTTGGATAAATATACACTTCGACAAATGGTACGAGCTATTCAGTATTAAAAAAAAATGATGACAGAAGTTGAACCCGAAATGCTTTTTTATGCTATTTGACTTTGGATAAGATAACGGGCTACTCGTTTAGTCGTATGTGAAGCTGATTATGAAATCAAGTTGTTGGTCATTCTAAGTGGAAAAAGGGAGATAACACGGATATCTTAAAACTTCAAAAACTGTTTTATTTGCTTATTGGTTTTCAAAAATATAAGAAAACAGACGAGTCATATATTTTTTCAGAACTTTTGAATGAATGCATAGAGAAACCGTATCCAAACATTATGGATTACGTTGGTTCATTATATCGCCAACAAATCCCTATATGTGTTCGATTGCGTTTATATCAACGGACTGCCATTGAAATGTGTCAAACGCCTCCCGCTGCCTGAATTTTCTTACGATCTTACGTTATCGTCAATACTGATCAGCCTGTCGGCCAATAGATGATTATCAAAATGGGTACAACGTCATTGACGTTGCATTGTTACACATGTAGGTCTAACATCTCGTTCCCGTCACGTTTTCATGATCCCAGACTCGAACGCGGCAATACACGGCACAATAAAAATCAACTTTCGCCTGAAATTACAAATAGTCCAATGGAGATGGCCATGTGACGAATTCCATCGAGCCCTTCGATGACGTAATGACAGTTTGTGGTCGTTTTATGGGTTGCCTTGCGCACAGGCGATGCTCATTGATCCATCAGTTAACATTCCTTACAAATACACCCCCCCATTATAAAATCAATTCACCTCGAATACGAGCTGCTGATGGTACATGATGTTACCCGGCTCACCGCGTTATTAGCCTTTCTAGTAGTAGCTTTGTCCGGGTCTGTCAGACTGTGGACGTTGAAAAACCAGTCTCTTGCAAACCCTACATATTAATTAGAAAATAGTGCTATCCTATTTGCCCTGCCACCATTATATTGATTATATGTTTCTGATATGCCAGCAGATTTCTGTCTCTTTACTAAAGTAAATTATCACCTAACAATAAATGAGCGATGAGAACACTCTTTGCGAAAATCATCAACTGGCAAACACACGTTAGGTGTAATTAGATATATCACCAATTGTAAACCGGTTTAAATCGCACACCACTTGATTGATCGATTACGTGTAATACATTTATTTAAAGTTTATTAATACAGGTATTCTTTACACCAATCGCCTTTTAAGTATATATATATATATATATATATATATAAAGTCTAAGGGAATCAACCAACCAGAGAACTTACTAGGTAACCTGTCACCTGACTATTTAGTGAGTGGTAATTAAACCACCCTATCTCTACACTGAAATGAGGGAGTTAAAGATTTTTATACTTGAATATTTAATACGTCACACTTTGTCACCTGACTATTTAGTGAGTTGTAATTATACCAGCTAATTTTTAAAAACTCAGTCTAATTTTGATAGACACTGAAGAAGATCATTTGTTGATCGAAGATTTTGTCAATTTATTTCTGTAACATCTTTATCGGTATCGTTGCACAATCTTCGAGGGCCAATATGGGTCGAGGGATGATACATTGAAACCAGGCCAATATGGAAATGTCCATGTATTAAACTATTTATTACACACTTCCGACATCAAGAAAAGAGACTCGATATGGAAATGATCTTGTAGTAATCCAATAGCCGGTTATTTTCCCGGGGTGTGAAAATATGGACAGTTTACTTCCGGTCATATTGGTCATACAAAAATGCCTTTATTTTAACTAAGTATGTAATGAATAACAGTAACCCTACAAATACACAAATAATAAACATAAAAATACGACAACTACAATACAGATTGCATAAGACAATACAAAATCAAAGGGAGACAATTCTCTATGATTTGTCAAAGAAATATAAAATAAAACACTTTTCTATAAGTTATGTTTTATAAGAAAAATACCACAATATAGCTTTCTCTTCTAATAAGCATACAATAAAGTAAATCATTCTGTCTTTGATAAATAACAAAATAATTGCAACTTCAAAACAATTGCGTCACCTCACCTCGGAATTAGTTTCAGCATAACAAATAATAAATAGAGAATATATGACACAAATAAAAATGACAAACACTAATACATTCAGCTAACATACTTAACTGAATACACAAACATATAAACATGCAAACAAATAAACAATAAAATAAACAAACAAATACAAAGCTTACCCTATATATGGTACAAGGGCACCAACTGATTGATCACTCTAGGATCTACTCTGATAGTCTACATCATAAATTCCTGAATAATATAAAAGGGCAGTGGTCAGTCAAAATGACTTAAGAACATATTAATTATAACAAAACCATCATCTTGAATAAATTAACCGGATATATAAATTATATATCAAAGTCCACAGAAATTCAACACATGTAAAAATATAAAAGGATAACCATGATAATATTACTCTCATTCTAATTCTAAATGAAAGTTATCAAACATTTATTCTAAGATTCATACTTTAATCTCAATATGTGCATTCTCAAAATTTCATAATAAAGTAAAAATTAGAAATGGAAAATAAGAAAACAGAAAGATAACTGACCTTTAGAAAACAAACAGAATATTAGTATCTGTAATCCAAATTTAGTTTCCAGTTGAAAATATATGAGTTAAGCAAAATGTCTGCCTGTGTCTTAATTGTGCTCTATCACAGGTGTGTGTAAAAATAATCTACCATTGGAAAGTCTGTATTTTCCCTCCAAAATGTAGGTGTAATGAACCATGTAATTTAGTATACTGTATATGCAACATGTGAAGTTTTATTTTGTAATTTTTAATTTCAAAAATATTATAAACATTAAAAACATAGGTAGACAATATCATTATAATATATAATGATTTTCAATAATTATATAAAATTAAGACTACCACATATGTATGTGTATATGTTTATATATTTCCATATTGTTCTTTATTTTTGGTAGCAGTTTACTATTTTGAAGATTTTTGCACCTGGCTTTATCCAGTCACACTTCTCCCACAAATAAAGAATGCATGCTTATTTGTTTAGTCGTTTGTTCAGGAACATAATGTATTTTGTATATGGAAATTCCTAAATTTTTTAAGAAATAGAAGAAATAAAAGCAATCTCTATCAAATATCTTATACCTAAAGACAACATGTTGCAGTTTGACAAAATATTCATATTAGTTGTTTTCAATATTTGTTGTATTTTCACCCAAAATCCTTTCAGATAGGAATAAGAAATAAATAAATGTATATAATTTTCTTCTTGACCACAAAAATTACATTGACTATTATTAGCAATGTTCCATTACATTAGTAGTCCTTTGTAGGAATTATATATTACAGTAATTTCCATCTGACTATTTTTTTCATAGCTTTTTTCTTTTAAATAGAAACATATGAAAAAGTCAAACTGACTTATGTTTGTTTTTTTATTGATAAATAAGGACATTAACCATCTATTTATACCAATTGTTTTTTTTAAATACATTAATATATTCATTATAAAGAAATGTGTTGGACTGTTGTAACAAAACTATACATTTTCCATTTATTGTACATTTATCTCTAATGATAATTGACCACACCTTTGACAGTGTTTCGAGTCTGTTATGCATGATACCATTCACTCGGTATTGCTTTTTTCAGGTAGCTATTCCATTACTCTTGTATTTTAATTTATCTAAAATTAAAGCGGACTTATTTCCCCATTTTCATTTAAAATATCATTGATATAGATTAAACCACTATTTATCAAATTATCAAACATTAAACTCCTATTTTTAAACATTATAAATTTGATTCCATATCTCTACACAATTTTATGACGTTTTTATTTGACCCACATCTTATACAGGATTTCAATATTTCTTTATAAATCGTACACAATCTTTAATGTTTTTTGCATTCGATATTCCTTGAAAATATCAACCAATTCTTAACAATTTGGCTTTAGTATTTACATGGTATCAAATATACTTACCCATGATGATCTCAGCATTGTACAATAACTTTCTATGTCTATCATAATTATGTAAGCCTCACATTGCTATAATAACCTATCATAGTATTTCTCTTAACCTTTTCTGGGTTACCATCCCATCTGAATTTGAAGGATTTGTTTTCAATTTCTTTTGCATATTTTTACGGGTACAGCGAAACATGCACTAGAAACAAAAGTGTAGGTATAAGAAAAGCTTGAAGATACCAAAGGGGTATCCGAAGCCGTAAATTGGAAGGACAGACAACACAATGGCCAAAAGAAAACAAAACAGGACAAACAGTGATCTGCAAAACATTACACAGAAAACTAAAGACCGAGCAACATGAACCCCACCAAACGCCGGGGAAGAACTCAGGTGCTCCAGAAGGGTAAGCAATTTTTACTCCACATGTGGTACCCGTCGTGTAACTCTTGTTACAAACCCGATGATAAGTCATGTGGGAATTCCCGGATTGTGATTACGACAAACAAAACATATCCATGGCCATTTGTGACACAACTACTTCTTGACCAAGTCATGACTGCGACCGTGAATCTCTCGCAGTGTTGTTCCCAACGTAACAATTGAACCTTAGTTCAGTAGCTTCCCTGTTAGCAACAACAATTTATCAAATAAATCATGATAGGAAGCTCTGGAATAACACACCGACTGATCGATATCTACTCCATATGCAGGTGCTGCTGGAATGTTGCTACATATAAAAGGAAACTTCACAATGGTAATATTGCAATCATATCTTTTGTCGTAATGCTTAGTTCTTAACCGACTATTATTTTCAATTTCGAGTAGTAGGTCAAGGTATGAAGCATAGATAGCTGTATCTGTGGTATCTGTTATGTCAAGTTCAATTGGATAAATGCGGTCAACAAAGTCACCAAACTTATGATTATTTAGTAAAAGAACATCATCTATAGAGTGGAAAGTGAAATTAATGGATCGAGCTAGTTTCTTTTCGTATTTCGTTAGCAGCCACTCCTTTAGGTCTGCCTCGAGCGAATAAAGGAACACGTACCTGATAAATGTTGAAAAACACGTAGCATACATCTAAAATATGTTGTCAGTCAAATATTCGCACATTTTGATGATATCAGTTTGATGATAATTGTTCGTAGCATCAGAGTGTGATTTTGATCATGGAAACAAAAACACAATGATTGTATCCATAGCAAACAAACAGCCTCATTTCCCATCTTCAAAAAAAGTTTAAAAAAAAATTGGGTTTTCATTATCTATTATCTGCTACGAACAGGGTTGTACGTGAATGATGCTTGTTTGTATCCATTCATTAAACACTTGTCTTAAATATAGCAAAACATATCGTGTGTAGCCTCTTTTAGATTTTTTGGAAAAAAATTGTTTTTTTTCCATACTTTTGTTGTTTTTTTTAGCAAATACTATACAACTACATTTTTATACAAAACATTTCTACTTCTCTAAAACATATTTACTGATATTAATTTTTTTCGAATAACATATAACAGAACTAACTACTAAATAAACGTTTAACCTTAGATTATGTGAATGGTTGCCATAGAAACAAGAATAAAATATTTTACATATTAAATGCATTTTATATCATGCTAAAAGCTTAAAATTTGCTTATGGTCATAAATATTTGCATATTACTGATTTTATAGCTAAAATGCCAAGTTTTAAGCTAATAAAAATGAAAATTTAAATACAAATGTAATGTCCATGGCTGTCATGGAAACAAAAACACAAAGTTTGATAAATCTGCAATTCAAACACGGCAAAAACTGTTTTCTAGTATTAATTTCTCAATCATTTTTAAAATCAAATCTGCTAATTTTCCAATTGTAAATTATTACAGGTAGTATAAAATTATGGTACTGGAATATTTATTGTACTATATATTTATTATACAATTCTAGTACTATACATTTATTGTACAATTCTAGTACTATTATTTTAAGTCCCTTTTAGATACTAAAGATTTGTTATAGTAACATTTTACTATAAAGTTATAATACAAATATGGGGTGCTTGTCCTGATTACATTATAATTTATATTAAAAGAAAGAATAAGAAAGTTGCCATTGTTTGACGGGCAGCAGGCCAAATTTACGTGCTTATTTGAAAACCGCCAAGGAATTACAATCTTACGACTCTTCACAATGCGCCAGAGGCTTGTATCCTACTTTTCAAATCATATTATGCTAATAAGGGTAATAACAAAATTACCGAACACCGAGCAATATTCCAAAGGGAAAGGCCAAACTCATAAATCAACAGACAAAATCAGTCAACAACCGGAAAACTGGAAAAACCGTAATGGCCCTGACTTGGTACAGGCATTTCCAAAGAATTGGTGGGTTGAATCAGATTTTACGGCGCCTAACCTCCCGCGCAAATGACCCCTCTTTTTAACATTATAAATTCCCATAATGTAATCAGTCTATTTGTTCATAGAAACATGTACATGTTTGTTTTCTTTTTTGACATATAGCTTGTTCATTTAAAAAAAAACAAAAAACAACAACATGGGATACTTATTTTCTATAATAACATTGAAATGTTCTCCACGAGAGGATAATCTGATTTGTTAACAGATCAATATAAGGAAAATACACACCAAATATTATTGACCTTTCATGAACAAAAAGAAAATAAAAAAACTAGATTGTAAAAATGAGTTCAAAGTAATGTCATAAGCTTATTTGGTTGTCCTAGTTATAAAGATGGTTCCTAGAAATAATGCCAGCAATACCTATGTCTCGCCAGCCTAGAACAGAATATTTTGATTATTCAGAGTTTACATAATGCATAGCTTCAACAATTTCTATCATCTGTATAGCTGATTCTAGATTCCCATCTTCTACTGTTTGTAAATTAAACCAAAGACCAGAACATTGGTATTTGTTGCTTCTGTGCTAAGCACGCAGCATTAAGAAGAAAGAGCAAAGACCGGTTGGCTCGGAATCACGATAATGTGTCTGTGTTGAACAACATGTCTATCCACATATTGTTGTTTCAGTGAACTAGTACTATACAAACTGCAACTAAACGTCTTGGTCTAGTACAAAACGGACATCATCTCATTGAAAATTAATTTATTCTCGCCATGATATAACTGAAAATTGCTGAATTTGAGTTAACAATCGCTCACTCTACTGTTTGTTGCTTTGGGACGATAAATAAAGTCTTGAAAAAATGCAATCAAAATAGGATGGAGATAGTGCAGGATGTCAAGCTACTTTTAATAAAAAATATATAGGAAAATAGGATTAAAAAAAAAATAAACATTAAGGTTATATTCAGCAACAGATATATGGCGCCACCAGTGCACCTCCCTTGTAGCCATTCCTCACCTCCTTTTTATACTGATAAATGACAAAAAACAGTATCATTAAACTCTAGTCTCCTATTGCTTTGCGGGTTCTGCGTAGGAAAATGTGCCTTGCATTACATTTTCTAGTTGGTCAGATGTCACAATTTCATTTCCTATGGTATCCTCTTTTACATTTTTTTTTCTTGACATTATCCCTTCTTCTTTTGATGGCAAAATGAATGATTCATGAACGATGAGTCCTACTGAAGATGGAGTTGGACATATTTTCTTGACATCATCTTCTGTGTATAAAATACCATCTCCAATTTTAAAAGGTTTCCAAGCAATGACGTTTTTATCCCTGCAATACATTAAAAGATGTTTTGAGTTTTGATAAACATTAACTTTTGCATTTTAAAAATGTTATAGGTTTTTACAAGTACACCACAATGCCGAGTATCCATCCTTTTTCTATGTAAAGTTTTGCAAACTCAACATTTGTGTTAATAGTCTGTATTTAAAGACCAAGAAGCTGTTTAGTGTCTTTCCTCTCTTCATGACAAATATGTTATCGTTCCTGTGGACAAGGCATCCAACAATATCGTGTTTGTATGTCAATCATATTACTACGAATGTCTAATCAAGGAAGTAGGCATAATTAACAACACCTCTGGTAATACCACATACAAACCAACTTCGTTCGACAAAGATGAAATCCTAGCTAACCACATATTCTTCATGACCTCTTTAAGCATTCCCTCTGGTAAAGAGTCTGAGGATTTACCCTATTTGTATCCAACCTAATCTCCATAAGACACCACACAAAGAAAGGTACATAACGGGATCATCAACTTGTTCGACGAAGGAATTGTCTATTCACCTGACAAAGATTCTGTCTGCAGGAAAAGAGGGACAGCAGAAATGTTGTGAAACTGTTTACTCGCGTAGTGGCATAAATCACATGTGGATTTTAAAAAAAAATATAAAGATCTTTTGGATAGCTTTAAATCAAGATCTTTCTTTCAGGTATCCTCCATCAAAACTTTTTATTTATCAACTCTATATAGCACCCTATCGCATGACAAATTAAAAACCCGCTGAAAAGAAGCAATTCACAAAGCTTTCAGTCATAGAAACGATGGCTCAAAATTTGTTGTAATAGGCTACAATTCCACATTTTTTTCAAACAAACTTCAAAAAGGTAAAACATGCTACTCCGATGAACAAGTGATCTGTATGCTGGAGTTCCTCATCGATAACATGTTTGTCTCCTTGGGAGGGACACTGTTTCAGCAGGTCGTCGGCATACAATGGGTGCGAATTGTGCTCCTCTTCTAGCGGATTTATTTTTATACTCATATGAGCCGGAGTTTCTTCAAAAGCTTGTAAAAGATAAGAAGATTCATGAAGCTATAGCCTTTAATTTCACATAGAGGTATATTGATGACGTTTTATCTATCAATTATTCTAGATTTGCAGAATTTTTTCCATTGATATATCCTCCAGAGCTGGAAATTAAAGAGACCACAGATACAGCTTCGTCCGCATTAATTTTGGATGTATTCCTCGAATTTGACGACAGTGGTCAACTCAGTACTAACATTTATGATAAACGGGACGACTTCAATTTTAAAATCATAAATTTTCCAAATATGCGCAGCAATATACCAGCTTCTCCTCCATATGGCGTTTACATCTCGCAATTGATTCGCTATGCAAGGGCCAGTAGCAAATATTCTGATTTCTAGGATCTTTATCTGAGAAACAGACTACTGGACTAGGTCTATGAAAAGATTCGCCTTATTTGAACTCTTAAAAAG
>MJUT01008853.1:290236-321869 GCA_002080005.1 Gigantidas platifrons | reverse complement strand
ACTTCCTATTATATAATGCATATCGATGAATATTGTAATATTATGTTGAATCAATTAATAAAATATGTTTAAACTAAGAAACTGTAATATGCAAAATTAAAACATCAATTACAAATGTACATAGATATAACTAAAATATTTCACAATTGTACTAATTTGAAATTGTTTAATTATTTGTGTAAACAGGTGTATGTGATACAATATCGGGAAACATTATATTGTAGTTTGTAATGATATAAATGTTAATAAAACAAGACAGGGTGGTAATAATTATTTAGGTTATTTTTTAGTCTTATTCTGACGTAAAAGACAAATAATCAAAGTGTATCTGTAGAGAGATGATATAACAAGTTTGGAGATACCAAAGGGTTATCAACAAGTCGTAAGTCGACGAAGTGCATACAATTCAATGGCCAAGGGATAAGCATTATTCAACGAAAACTACACTAAAACACTAAATATTGAGCAACACGAAACTCACAAAACCTGTATGTAAAACTGCGGAACATTTTACGTATAACAATCATGTTCTGCCTCACTAGTGACACCCGTCGTGCTTCAGTTAAACGACAGAAACATCGTGAGATATGGAAATTGTGGTGGACAACAGTATGCGTAAATAAATACAGATAATGAATAAAACTTGAAATCCATACAAAATAGAGGGAGGTAAAGACGAACCGAACCCCACTAAAATCTCGTGGATAACTTCAGATATATCCTTACAATTTATGTCATTACAGAAATATCCTCGTGTTATGGGTTTTCGACGTATTATCGATTTTCCGATCTGGCGATTGACAGTGTTAACCCTTAATTCATATGACGATTGAAATTATCAAAGAATGGCTAGTTAAATATTTCTTTGTACATAAGATTGTTTGAAAAGCCATTCTTGTATTTTAATATACTCTCGATTATCTGTCAACTTCTGCTGTCAGTAAATGGCGTCACATGTTTTCGTCTTAAGTAAAAACAGGGCCGATATACGGAATGGAAACGAATATAAAATCCGTAAATGGCTGGTTTTAAAATGTAATGGTTCTGGCCATCTATAAATCATACTACATCTAAATAAAATAACAGAATGTTTGAAAATGCCCACTTTCAGAATTGTGTTCACTTGTGTTGTTTTTTTAGTGCTGAAACCAAAATGCACTGCTGTTGACGTGCATTTTATATTAGAAACCGGCACATTTCAGTCAGCTCTTTTGTTTACAAGTACGATAAGTGACACCATAACAATCACACGACAGGTAGAGTAGGTGTCTGAGATGCAGACGACATTGTTAAATTTTATGTAGCCTTTCAGGATTTTTTTCCAGCTACTTTATAAATGAAGTAATTTTTTGGCATTACGAAAGTATGGTTCAGTAGGTAAGTTTACTATTTTTGGTACTTATGTCTTTAAAAGCAATCTTAGACATTTTTGACAGACGTCACATTGCCATCCTGTTTACTATCTAGAAATAGAAACCGGAAGACAGGTAAAAAATAACACGTCCGCTGTGTAAATCAAAATAAAATGGATGAGATGAAAACATATGACAGACGAAAACATATACCGATACGATACCTCGTTTCACTTAATTATATATTTACTTTAAAATAGATGTACGTCGATTAGTTTCTTTATATTGAAATATTGACTGTATTTTTAAAGAAAAATAAACGACACACATTTAATTGAACAACACAAATATAGAATTTCTCCGTTCAAAGTTTGTGCTTTTGTTTTGTGATCTTCGTGTTTCCGGCCATATAAGTATGAGTAATGGGTGGCTTTTTTCCATAAATATTCTGATTGATTGTCATGGTCCTGTGTTTGAAATTATAATCCATATCATAATGACATAGACGGTATTATCCATGCAAATCTTTTCAGGAAAATGTAATAAATGCCATAAAATGTCTCATGTAAACAGCAATGAGATTAATTTATATTGATATAGTTCAAACTAAGTAATGACGATTTTCACTTTTTCCCCTAACGCTAGTATTTATATCGAACCGGTGTATTTTACACACAACTGACCCGAATGGATAAATAAACATGAGAATTATAGCATCAAAAAGCAGCAGGATCAGAATATGTTGTTGCAACACAGTGTTTGATACCCAATGTTTCAGAAAAAAAAAATGAATTAATAAATAATTTCAGACATTTGAGAAAATTGCAAAAATTGAAATGGTCACAATACTTCAAAGTAATTTTATGGGCAGCACTGCTAAATTATATTCAGCATTCTAATCTGAACAAAGTTCTGATTTTGACGTCGTGGAAAGTTTAATTTGAAAAGATTCGCGTCACTCGTTGGAGTGTATTTTGTATTCCAATTTTATCTTTATTAAATACATAATTATCTTAGGATGCAACCCAAACAAGTACGTAGACAGTTATTATATTGCCTTTTCATTAGCAGCATGAACAACTGAACAACATATGTGAAAATGATATAACACAAATTAACATGCGCGTGCTTACAGCCACTTTAAATCAAAGTCATTTGTATAACTATATTTAGTATGCTGTCAATATCAGGTACTAGCTTAAGATTCAAATGAAAACTACTGTTGTGCGTTTATTCACTTTTAGCTCCCTGTCAGTGACAGTTTATCTATAATTATAATATGGCGTCATTCAAACGCTTTCAGTCCAAACCCGTGGAAAAATAATATATACCTACACCCATTGCAATTTATGACGTCATCGACAATTTATAACGGTATTTTACCAATTACTAACGCTCGGGGAAAAACGTCGTGACAAAAAGGGCCTATCCGTGTTAAAAACAATAAATACATATGGCTTCCATGAATTATTTCTTAACTATTCAAATTCTACTAGAAAATCGTGAGGCAGCGGGAAACACAAAACAAATTTAAAACATCATAAGATGGAACAAGATTTATATAATAATGTGGTCTTGTCCAGGTAATATGCTAAACTATTATCTAGGTCTGATAGACATATTACCTCACCCAGAAAGTCTTGACAAACAAGAGCCATGTGACATCACGCATTGTCATGTTGAAAGACGTGATCAAAGCTTCGCTGTTGCAGAAAGGGCAGAACGATAGGATCAATATATCGTCTCTATATTGTAATGCATTCAATGTTCCTTGAACAATTTTGAGCTGCGTGCAACCATCTTGTTAAATTCCAGCCCATATCACAACGAATAAGTGGTAATTAATCATAAGTTATTAATCTATATCGAAGCAGGACAAGCACATATTCAGGCTAAAATTGTCTTATTTTCAAATACTTTGTTCGAATGTATCATCTATGTTTTCATCTGATAGGAAGCTGATACGTACCGTTTATAAGTTTAGTTTATATTAGGTGTAATAACATCTATCGGATGAAGATACAGATAAACATACATAACTGTTTAACTTGAGACACTGTCATATTTATTATTATCATTAGAACGTTGATTGTGATGTTGTATTTGAAACATATCATTTCTGTTCCAGAAAAGAAGAAGTTAAAGAAGAAGGAAGAAATTTATGACAATATGCAATTTTAGATATATACCAGATGTTATTATTTATTCATTGCATATTTTGTTGTTAATGTAATTGCTAACAGTACTAAAATGAAGATCCATATATGTGATTTTACAGAAGCAAATAATTCGTTTGTCAAAAGTAAATACGATTGGACTATGTATATGGTATTATTAGTGTATATTCCTATGTTAACGCATTTAATAAAAATAAACATTTATTCACAAAAAAGGGTTGTCAATGTTTAGAGCAAATTTTGGAAAACGCCTCAGTTGAATAAAGATTTATCCGGTTTAATGTTCTTTTTCTTTCACATTTGATACAAAGAATACAATATATAACCCTAACTGTTTTGCAGTTTATCGTTCCTTGTATTTAATATGTAGTCCCGTCATTGCCCTTAAATACGTTCGTTTCCTTTAACATGGTCGTACACTTTAAAAACGCAACACTGAATGTATTTCCTATTGATTTTCTTTCCTAGGACACACATATTGTTGTTTCTGGTTGATTATCATTTTATTCGTCATTGCAACTTCATTTGATGTCACACTTCAAAAACCGCATCGGTGGCGTAATGAGTAGCGTGCTCGCCTCGAGTACGGTAGATCGTGGGTTCGATCCCCGGTCAGTTCAAGACAAAGACTATAAAAGTTATATTTGTTGCTTCTCCGCTGAGCACGCAGCATTAATGATAAAGCACAAAGACTGGTTGGCTCGGAATCAGAATAATGTGTCCGAGTGGAGCGATGTGTTTATTCCTTCAAATAGGCAACTGTGCATGATTTCTTTATTGTGTCATTCTGTAAATCTTGATCTGTCACGTATCTTTTGTCAATGAATGCGTGTTACTATGATTCACTTGTATTATTGTATTAATTGTCTTTTTTAAATTGCTAAGAAACTTGGGAATACTTTCGTGGATATACATTTTTTACAGTTCATGCTTCGGAAAGGGTAGCATGAATATTTTCATCAATGAGAATTACTGAAAAAAATGTTACAAAATGGATGGGGAGAATGCAGGTTCTCCGGATATGTTACCCAAATTCATGCAAGCGGATATTATGTTCAGACAATGTACATATATTGCATATTATATCAATGAATTCGAGTAAGCGACATTCACCCATCTTTTGCATTGAGAATGGCAATCCAGAGGCTTGGAAGTGTCAACAGTCCAACAAATAGTCACCAAATATTTCAACACTCCTGAATTAAACTGATACTAACTATTTATGACTGGTGACGTCTTTATCCCTTCAACTAAAACAACTGTGCAAGACTTCCTCGTGATATAATTCTGTAAAATCTGGATCTATCACGTACCCTTTGTCAATGAATTCGTTTTGCCTATTATACACTTGTGTTATTGTTTGGATTGTCTTTTCAGTTCATTCAATAAATGTTCAATTGATGACAGATTTGGTGATAACGCCGGCCAAGGAAGAACACGTATGTGATTCTGGTTCAGAAAGTCTTGACAAACACAAGCCATCTTGAATTGCTATGTTGAAAGACGTGATCAGTGTTTCGCTGTTGCGGAAATGGCAGAATGATAGGATCAAGAATATCGCTTTTGTATTTTACGGCATTCAATGTTCCCTGGGCAATTTTGAGCTGAGTATGACCATCGTGATAAATTCCAGCTCAGATCATAACACTTCTGCCTCCAAAACGGTCAGACTTTCATACACACTGGTCCGTAAAACGTTCCCCACGTCTGCGGTACACACAATAACGTTTATCGCCAAAGCGAAGCAAACATCGGGATTAATCATTAAAAAGTATGTGTTGACAGCCGTGAAGCCTGCAACGACGATGTACACGAGCCCAGGCTAGTCTCTCGGTCCTATGGCGTTGCTTAATGATGTGGTCTACCACAAGGGTCTAGATTCACGTATTGTTCTGCGAACATTCTGACCCGAAATGCGGACATTTAATAGCCCATGTGTTCTAAGGGCAGTGTCGTCAGTCGCTATCATACGGTTCCGGAGGTGAATAAGACATAAATGTCTGTCTTGACGTTGTGACGTCACCCGCGGCCTGTCGTTACGGGGTCTGTCAATCATCCTACCTGTTTGTCGAAGACGAATCCTTATTCTTGAAATATTTCCGTAACAGAAGATAATGTTAATGCTTGTTTTGTGAGGATACATGCGTTACACATTGACGTAAATGATAATAAACAATTGTTTTGGTTTTAACATAAACATATATTTAACAACAAATCTGTATGTGGTTTCTTTTGTTGACTAGTATATCTATCTATATATATATATATATATATATGTTATTCAGCTATCAGACAGGGTATGTAATGTGACATTACCGGCTTAAGATCTATATTTTTCCTAAACCGGGAGTGTCACATTATATATCCTGTCTGATAGCTGAATAACAGAAATATTACGGTTTAACCATTTTTTTTAATTACAGAATCCAACCGTATTAAATATATTGATATCTTTTATTTCCATTTTTCCTATTTCAAAACGTCCCTTTCGTACCTCGGACATTCCTTCTACAATGACGTCAAAATATGTGTCACGTCAGATTCATGTATGAGGGGTCTCATGAAGGAAAATCATGTACTAAATTTCTAAATCAACACAATTTCATATGCAGTAAATTTTATAAGCTTTATAAATATAACATCAATATATCACATAACAAAACAACGAGTTTGTGAAACAATTTCAATAATTTAAATGTTAACAACATGCACACTAAACCTTGGAGTGGCCCTATGATGTCGAAAGTTTTCAAGGCTCAATGTTTTGTTTATTGTGATGTTCATCACGTTATGGCACATGGACCATAGGAGTTTGCTGAATAATTCAGGTATTTGTAACTGAATTATCTGTTGTAATGTTTGTTGTTCATACAGCCGTTTTGAGTATAAAAACAGCATTTAATTTGGCAAAACAATTGAAGGCTGCCAATGCAAAACTCAACAAATCTGTAAACCAATTGGAAAATGTTCAATGTACAGTTTTTACTTTAATATTGAGATATTTATAGATACATGATGGTCTCAAAAATGTTTTGGTGTAAAATTCATGGTATTTCGTATGGAAACTGGTTTCTTATCGCATTACCAGATTTCTCCTTTTAAGAAGTGGACATGGGTGCAAAAATCATAATTCCCTCCTAGCCTATCGCAGTGTGTGGTGTTTATTGCACACGAGAGTCACAAAAATACTATGTACCAGCTTTAACGCATAGAAATATAACTAATTTCAATTTTGGCTTGAAATGCATTAACAAACATTATAACATAAAACATATGATATAACAGATTAAAGGACATTTTAACTTTAATTCCAACGATTTTGATACATGTAAATCAGCTTGTATCAAGACATCGTATGATATTACTTTGATTTTTTAACGATATTCCATCATATTAATTCGCTTAATTCCGATGTCCATTATATAGATGAATAATTCTTAATTTGTATCCAATCTAACCAAATGAGCTTAAATTTATAAAATAAAGGTTGCAACTGACACTCAAAATTTTGTTTCCTACTTTAACCGTAACAGTAAAACACAGGAAGATTAAAAATGTATGATATATGATCTATGATGTGATTAAATCGATGGACAGGTAATATCATTGGCAAATGAAAAAAGACAATAAGACAGACAATAATCTACAATGCACTACACAGGAAAATAACGAATGAGCCATACGAACCTTATAAAAATAGGGTGAAAAGCAAATATTTACATCTCTTGTCAAATACTAAATAATGCTTTGAAATATTACCAGGAGACTGCATATGTTTACTTCGTTACTAGTAAGTTTCACAAGATCGCGGTTGCACCTGCAGACCGTAGTCAAACAGTGTTAACTACTTCTTTCAGTCTATTTGATATACTGCACTGATATCGTTAGCGGTAAAAGTTTCTAGATAAATACTAAACAGACTGACCATTTTAAAGATTTGCCATAACCCTCCAATATGAAAAGAGGAAACCAAATTGTAAAATTTATTCACGTCAGGATACACTTGAAATACTGATAAAGTTGGCGTTAAACACCAATTAATCAATCAATCCAATACAAACAAGCTAGCATTTTGAAACATTCCAATTATTATCGGCGAATTATTCCGCATTATGACTAAATTGAGGAGCTATTGTACAGCATATTACTGAAAAAAAAGTTCCAATGGACAATTAGGATATGATTCTGTGAAAGCTCCTCATTCCACAAGTTGGTGTACCCTCCACCGTTTGTCTAGGATATTGACGCAACAGTCCTATCTCAGCTCCAAGAAGGACAGGGAAGTCATCAGCCTCGCAGGTAAATGCCCAAACCTAGCACAAGAAAATATTGTTAAACGCATTCATTCAAAGTAAAACAATGCACATTCATTTGTAGGTGGACAATTCCTGCTGAGAACCGATTATAGTTCACTAACATGGTTAATTAACCTAACGATATGGGTTCAAAAGCTTTTCCGATGGGTGGAACAGGTGAGCTCTTTCGATATCAAATTTAAAAACACAAAAAGGACGACAATAATCAAGGTAAACAATATTCCGATACCCAGCTACTGCAAACTGCACTGTTATAATGCTCCGCCGACACGAAGAAATAAAAAAAAATACTTAAAACAATCATCGGTCCATACTATCGGCTCATTATGTCCTATTTGAACTTTGGGTCTCTATTACAAGCCTTGCAAGGGCTCTGTTGTGGTCCTTTAAAAAGCGCACCATCAAACGTTCTTGCTTGGTCCCACTTTAGCCAGTATCTGTAATGTAGGCTCTAACTCGACAAATATATTACCGTAGAAAAATATGAGTAATTTATCAAATTTGGGTAATCAAGTCATGTCAGAATAAAACAAAGGATTGCTAGATAGCTTTTAATAGAACAAATAGTGGCACATATCGTCAATTTCTGTACAAAATATTTGTCATTCCCCTCCTCCCCGAAATTACAAAAAAAGAAAAAAACGAAGAAGAATAAAACAAAAACAAACACAAACACAAGAAAAAAAAAGAAATATATCCTTGTATATTCAGTATGGTCGACGCATGCGCTTTATTTTTGTGGAAGGTGGATCTTTAAATTCTACAATTTCTTGGTGCATCTATTAAGTATTTACGAATGATTTCCATAGGAACAAACATTATCATTAGATCAGAAATGTTTTATGAACTATTTTTTTTTACAGTCTTTGTGACATCAAAATTGATTGTTTTTTTCTTAAAGCTAAGGTTCATCTTTTCCCTGTATTAATAGAATTAACTAGGAATGACCTTTGTGTTTTACCAGTTCTGCAATGCTTAGTATTTAAGAAACCTTTGGAGACACTAAATGGGTAATCAGAAGCCGCTAAATTTGCCTTTCCATGTACTTTGGGGTCAGACACCACCTGACAGGTTATGCACTACATCAGTTTACATCTATGTATTTTCGCCGGTATTAGAAGTATGCATCATTTCACGTGCAATTCAAATTGCAAATGGCATTACTCTTTATCGCTCCGTTTGAAATTAGACGCTACTGAACAATTGCCACTGGTCATTAACATTAAAACAAAATTCGACAACTACCCTCCAGATGTATCAATATACACCAACAACGAATGCTGGACTTTACCTGAGGGATAAACTAAATTGTAACAGTGGATTATCCCATTGATAATGTAGGAAAATAGACACTATTTTGTATGATTTAACTAAAAATACATTTCTACCAATTCGAGAGGAAGTAGTCCAAAACCGATATTCTGTGCTTTTGTCAGATGTTTTAACCGAATTATTTCCAATCCCCAATTACGAACATGACTTTAACAATTTTGTCACGAAATATAATTAATGAATACTTTGAGTTTCATTCATTGTAGTTGCATTAAAACTATCACGTCCAAGCGTCAAATGTGTACATTTCCACACGACTTTGATAGAGGAATTGACAGGATCAAATGTGATATTAATATAATTGCTGTCATATAAGAGAGTAGTGTAGTTTCCATAACTGTAATCAGTACATAATGTCGTTGCACATGTTGTACGAACAATCCCATCTTGCGCCCAGGAAGCAGTACCAGTGAATGGAAATAGAGTACACTCCAAACTTAATTTCTCGCCAATGATTTGAGTTCCTATGCTTGTTATTGTTACTCTTCCGTAAAACAAAAATAGCACCAATTCAAGATTGTAAATTATTATTTTGAAGGAACAATATTGATTGGAAAACAATCCGACACAAATTAATTGTAAATGTGATCCATTTCAGTTATCAGATTGCGAACGTTATGAAAATGTTAACTTAGAATGGTAAAGATATTAATAAGCCTTGAAGAAGTAAACATCAAAACCAAAAACAAGTGTGGCCTACAGTGGACTTAAAAAATGTAGACGAATTTAAAGGTTGTAAATACAGGTTCACAGAAGATAAAAATTAATGGTTACTACTACTGCAAAAGTATCAGTTTATTGAGAAAACACTCAGACACATAAACGTGTAACATGAGGTCAAATGTAACAAATATAATGTGACGGAATAAATCAAATGACAAACAGAATAGTTAATACAAACATGCTCCATCAAAGTATACGTAATGGCAAACATTCTTTATACATAATATAATATAATATACAAATTCACAAAAAAGCTGCATTTTTTCTTATAAACATTAATACTCTTTTGTATAATTGAGAGTTACAAATTGAGAGTAGACCTACAGGTTTAACATAAGATGGATGGATACTATAATAATTCGGTATATATATGTTTTTCTTAATATTACAACAATTTCATTTTCACATAAAAACAGAATATGAAATTGATCCATAATCTCATTCCCACAATAATTACATTATGTCTCTTCCCTTGGGATATTATACCAACGTACTGTTGCGATTGGTAAGCGTAAATTTGATGCTCAGAATTTAGTTATCCACATTTTATTATATTCACTGAGCCTTAATAAACAAGTTTTCAAGACAAAACGCATGCTTAAATCCTGAGTATAATTGGCCATGGGACGAATTATTTATATCACTGTGTCATTTTTGTAATATGAGTAGGCATGGCCTATATAGAGGACGTTAGTATTTGAAATTAAGTGATACTAAAAATACCTTTATATTCCTAATATGTTTACTATTAAACTGTAAACACTGTAATGTGGTATCTAGAGTACCCTTTACACTGTGTTAGTTATTATTTAATATGGGAGCGAAGCTCCCAGGAGCGGATATCGCTAGGCAAACAGGGGTTAAGTCCACTACGAAGTTATGCGAGCGCCAATGGCACGAGAGTTCGTACTAAAACTGTTCGTGCCATGGGTCAGGATCTATTCTTAGCAGTTAATGATATACTATCAAAGAGGAAGGTCTCTATGCAAAGAGGAAGGTCGATTGACGTCACCCAGCTTGCCTATGATGTCACTGAGAAGTTTGAAAATACCATATATCTATTGATAAATGAAAAAGTTCAAAGTTACGGAAAAGTTGCGAAAAGGTTACGAAATGGGTACGAAGTTATGAAGTTACGCAACCATTTGGGTATGAAGTTACAAAGTTACTAGATAGTAACGTCACCTAGCGGGATAAAATATAATGCAATGGTCCATCAACGACAATCATAGTGCCAGTTTTATTTTATGCAAATTGGACATAGTTGCCAAACAGATATATCACTTTAATTTATTGAATAAAATACAATATTTTACTTTTTTTAAATAAAACAAAGTTGCTATTATTATTATTTTTTGATGACAATAGATACTTTTGGATTTAAGCTGGCTTACACATCCGGGTTATATGGCGCCCCAATTCTCGCAGTCAGCATAGACGCGAGACCGACGCGAGAAATTGGGCATCAGTATGTAGTCTACCTGGGAGGTTTACCGGGGTGGTCTACAGTAATGAGGACTAAGCCTCCACTATTAGTCTGATTTCTGATTCTTGTTATACTTCTTCTTCTTCATATTTAGCTATGGAATAGCACTCAACATACTGACCATTAATTTCCAACCTATTAGGGAACAACCATTTAACTTTAAAAGGGGGGTTATGTTTTTCTGTCCTAAAAAATATTATGATTTAGAAGGGAAAGAAATTAAATAATCTGTCACAGCAGTGGCCACAAAACATATTCTGCTTTACATAAGTATAAAAAAATCACCTGGTTTAAGAGTATTGTTTTGAAAAAATAATAATAAAGACGTGTCCAACTGTTTAAAAAAAATCAGATCAGTACAAAAACCATAATCCTCCCCCTTTTCAAGTTAAATGGTTGTTCCCTATGTAATATTTTATACAACAGAAGCAGCTCTTCAAACTATTAAGCATTTTTTATTATTGTTAGACTTGAACTAACATCTTCTAGCTTGTAACTAGTTGTCATACTTCATACCACAGAAGCTCTTCAACCCATAACACATTATTTCTGCTTCTGATTAGACTTGAACTAACATCTTCTAGCTTGTAACTAGATGTAATATTTTATACAACAGAAGCTTTTCAACCTATTAAACTTTTTTCTGCTTCTGGTTAGACTTGAACTAGCATCTTCTAGCGTGTAACTAGATGTAATACTTTACACACCAGAAGCTCTTCAACCTATCAAACATGTTTCCTGCTTCTGGTTAGACTTGAGAACTAAATTTTCTTTTAGTTTGTACACATGTGAAGAAGCAGGGTATAAGAAAAAAATATATTGACACATTATTAGATGGAAAGCATTATCAAATACCATCCACACTTTTTTATGTAGGAGAAATTAGGAAACCATTTACCCAAGCATTTTTTTTTGGCTCACCTGGCCAAACTGAAAGGCCATGTGAGCTTTTGTCATGGGTAAGCATCCGTTTTTCGTCCGTCTGTAAGCTTCTCTGAAACCGCTGAACATATTTCAACCAAACTTTCCATAGATGTTCATTTAATGGTCCTCTACCAGATTCGTGATTTTGGTGATTTCTAATGACTAGTGATTGATATCTTCTACTAGCCCTTTGGGCTAGTAACTACAAAAGTTAATTTCTAACCCTGAACTGTAATACAATATGTGAAGGTTCGTCCGAATTATGCATGACATATATGCGACTGGACGCTAAACAAACAAAAACAATATGACATGGTAAACATATAGTTCCCACTAGATAATCATTGTTTTATTCATTTATCAGCTTTATTTGAATGTGATGACCAAGTTGTAGTGCATTATTATAGTTTCTTGGGGACTGAGTGAAGACACTGGCATTAGATTATATTTTTCCTGGGGTGTTTTACCTCATCAGACTTTTGAACAATTTCATTGGCTGCAATCAG
Organism: Gigantidas platifrons; assembly: GCA_002080005.1. Lineage (NCBI taxonomy): Eukaryota > Metazoa > Mollusca > Bivalvia > Mytilida > Modiolidae > Gigantidas > Gigantidas platifrons. The sequence continues at coordinate 309,053 of MJUT01008853.1, read as the reverse complement.
ATATTTTATCCGACCTGCAATGTAATCAAATACAAAGTGAAACTAAGGAATAACTAGATTTGTCCAGTTTTTCATTTGCCAATCGTGTAAAAAAAAGAAAAAAAAAGTTCCTTAGAATGACCATTTTGAATTTTTACTACATTTCATATTCATGCCCTATGAAAAGCCACCGTTACTAAAAATAGACGGTCCTACCAAAAGCTCACGGGGAGATATGGATGTCTCTCGTTGTTTGAAATATAATACCGGTATTCTATTCTTAAATTGTTCACTAATTCTATGTAGGGGCATTAAGAGCGTGTTCGGTGGAATGTTTGATCCTCGTTCAAGGCTGAACGATGCCGTCTTTTTGCCATTTTTGCGTCAGTTAGTTTGTGGGGTTTTGTCTTGTTGACATTTACCCATCGGCATTACATCATAACTAGGAATTGACCAATCAGATATCGGCATTTTGTTACCTGTTGAGAGAGAAGGCGGTGAAAACAAAGAAATTCCTCGGGTTTTTACCTTACAATAATTAGAACTTCTTCCCGTATTTATTTGTTGTTGAGCAATCAAACTATTATTTCAACCGATCTTTTCCGTTCAGTTTGGAATACAAAAATATGCCTTTTGGTTTATTTGACGATATCTGAAATATTATTTTTTAGAATATAAGGTTTGAAGTACGTGTTATTGCTAGGTAAAAGTCCGAGAATTTGGAGATGTTTCACTCCATAGAAATTGGAAGTACCAGGATGTGCGATAAAAAGAATACCTACAAATCATAGACATTATAGATATTTTTTTCCTTTTAGAGCGCATGTGTTCGACAGGTTGTCCAGAAGGAAACGGAAGGCAAAGCGGAGACTCGCAACCATATCAGTGCCTAGTGAAGCTCTAGTAAGACAGCACTTTAAGTGTGACGAGAGCAAGATACCTGCCCACAAAAGACATGGAATTGAATTGGAATAAAAATGCTACATTGACTTTGGATAATGGTCAAACATGCTTATAAAATACAATAACAGAAACTGTTTCATCATTTAATAAAAAAAAAAATCCAAGAGATAATACTTTCATCACAGCTTAAAAGAAAAAAACTATCAACAAAACGTAAATATAAAATCAGCAATATGAAAGTACATACTGTACATTGGACTTATGCAACATACTGCACTACAAAGAGACACCTGTTAAACAACATTTGTACGAGAGATTATATGCTAACTTGTTAGTCTTCTTCTACACCGCTCTTCAACGGAAATTCCTGGTTCATCCTCAGCTTCGCAAAACTCTCTGATCAGACGACAAAATTCTGCTTCCTTTGTATAACCGAGTCTTTTCATCGCATGTTCAACATCATCCGAGAAGGTCAGACGGGCAATGGCATCGCTTTGCTTGTCGACTAGATCTTCAACGTGGGACATTTTCAGATTAGTCTTGTTTTCTTTTGCAACATCTAGCCACGCCTTCTTTGATATACCTTTCTCCGGGAAACCGTCTTTACACGTTTTTCTTCGACAATTTGTGATAAGATGATGTACGTCCAAGAAAGAAAATATGTACGATAATGTTGAAGGGTTGTATCCAGGCATAGAGAACCAAGTTATAGTATTTATTCCGTTTATGTTTGTAGGTGGTTTGAATGGATTTGGCTCCCGCTAGGATACGAGATGATCAACAAACTCGTATTCCGCAATAATAGTATTCAATACTGCCCTTGGTAGAGCTTTGACTACTTTCCTGCACAATACAGTGAGCGATGACGGATTCCTTTTTATTCTTCTTTTCGTGACTTGACTCTTAATACTCGTTGATGTTATTGTCTGATGAATTCGATCAACTATCTTAGTTTTGCTTCATGAATTGCCGATTTTGAGACAGGTAGAGTCTTCAGTGTCATTGAAATAATCCATAATAAACAGTAATTCTGCTTTCGTCAAACTTGACATGGGCAATGATTTAGACATCATGATTTCTTTGAACTGATCCTGTGTCTTATTTCCCCATTTAGAGTCCCATTTCAGGTTGCTTTGCAAAGCCAACAAGATTCTGTTCAATGAATCATTGTTAATCACGTTATGTACTGAGGCGTCTTTTGTTACACAATCTTGATTACTATTAGACATATTCTGATCGCGTTCAGAATTTCATATTCGGCGGTAGGATTTCATCTTGTTCATGATCTGTCATGATTGTTATTTCTTGAGATAAAGTAAGAATCGTGTCTTCGGTTAGCATATTTTCTTCAGTTTCATCTAGTTCTGTTTCGGCTGTGATCATGTGTGCTTTCATCAACCGACTTGTGGTATTTTAAAGAAAGTGATCTTAGCACATTTTCGTCGAGTGTCAATATGACATCTGCAGAAATATTTGCTAACACATCATCTATATCATTTGATTCTGCTTCAGGCTTCTCGCCTTTCTGCTTTTTCTTCTTTTCGCTTTGAAGATAAGATACCATATTAACTGACATGCGAAATCTCCTTTGACCTGGTGCTAAACTCAGCACAATGCAAGATAATCCTTTTTCACGTGTGATTTGCTTTACGATATTTTCATAACTTGCTGCATTTACGACTCCAGTCTTGAAGATAAGATTGGTAAAATCGCATGGGTTTCTCTTCTTAGCATCGATGTAAACCTTCTTTTGTAGTTCGAAATTAGTCAATGGATCTCCTTCTGCGGTTTGAAATGCAAACCGAGCCCATTGACCGTCTTAAGAAACAACTGGAGTATAAATGCCGTTGTGGTAAATAGATAATAATACATCCTGAATCATTTTTCTCATCATTTCAGTTTTCATGCTATAACCTTTGAGCGCATATGCTATTGGGAAGGCATGATGAACATCTGGCTTGTACACTCTATCAAGATCGGCTAGTAGAAAGACGAGGACCTCTCTAGCTCTTAGTGCACTCATTGAATGACAGCTTTTCACATGGGTTTCTAATTTTAGAAACAATCTTTGCATTTCACTAATATGCAATTTACCTTCTGTTCCAGGACGACAAGAATGAAATACTCTGTCATCATTTAAATGATCTTCAAGAGGATGATTACATGCACGATAACTCCAGTTGCAAAACCGCGGAAATTTGTTGGCGAAACTTTTAAACCGTGATTTTGAATGCGAATGAACTGGAGTTATCGTGCATGAAAGAAAAACCCCGAGGAAGCTCGAACGTAAGTTCAAGGTCGTAATTTTCGTTTTGGGAGCTGGCGGATGTAGTAAAAGATTATTTGGAGTGAACTAAGCTATTTTTTGAAGTCAATTAGGGTTTAATCAAGGTAACTGCTGTTGTAATTCTTAGATAAACATCTTGTTAAACGAATTAAGGAGGACTAGCAGCGAGATTAAGGGTATTAAAGGAAATAAAATGAGTTGAAGCGTGGCTACCGACGACATTTGTATCTCCCTTGTCTAGTGTGTATATGTGGATAGTCGATCTTTTTATTGACCGGGAGCAAGTCCCTGTGGTCCTGCTAAATTTGATTATTAAAAGCAGACACTATTTTTTGTTGAGTTCTGTTGCCCATCTATTTGCTTTCATTAATGCTATATTTTGCGTAATGCAATCTCTTTCAATTATGTGACTACCCCAAAGAATTGCATGTACACGGTGTTGCAAATTTGCTGTAACTGGTCACAGGCGCTCGTGGCACGGACTTGCCACCCCCCTTTTTTCTAACTTTCTGTTTACAAATTTATTTTCAGTAAGATTTCTTTATTTCTTTATTATTTCATCTCTTTTTCCTTATTTTAACTTGTTCGTGTCAATATTCATATAATCTTATGTTAATATCAAATTGCATGTGTCGACCCTATATATAGATACTAATAATCCACAAAGCAAGCAACTCCGCAGGTTTAAAAATCTGAAAAGCTTTAGATGAAAGAAAAGACATACGTGTAATTTGTTTGTGATATAAGTAACACCTGTTACAGGGTTTGGCATATGGGTTTACTTAATAATTTAGAAAATATTGGGATGCAAGGGTATTTATTATTATGGATAAACAAAAATATTAAGGAGAGAAAACAACGAGTGGTAAAAAAAACCGCACACTCTAAGAAGAGTTTGGAGATATATCGAAGAAGAACAAAAGCCAATGGCCAAACGAAAAGGTACAAAAGGACAAACACCGATAGAAATAAAACTAAAAATCGAGTAACCTGAACACCACTAAAACTGGGGGTGAACTCAGGTTCTCAGGAAGGGTAAGCATTTCATGATCCATTAGTGGTACCCGCCGTGTTAATCTAGTTACAAACCCGGTAATAGGTCGTGAATGAGTAAAGGAGCGGGACGTGCTTACGACAAGTGGAACATAACATTCGTCATTTGTGACACTGATATTCCATAGCGGTCAACCAAGTCATGGTGGCGATCGTACAATTTTCGCAGTGATGACTTCAACTTTACCAAAAGGAACCCTAGGTTCAGAAGCTTGCTTGTTAGCAGCAACCCTCTATCAAGGATATCCTGAACGGGACCATAAGCTCTGAAATATCGTATCATTACAGAGATGTATGCTCCATGTGCAGGTGCTGCTGGAATGTTGCTACATACAAATGGAAAGTTCACAATGGGAATATTGAAATCATCTCTTTTGTCGTAAAGTTTCGTTCTTAACCGTCCATCACTGTCGAGTTCGATGTGCATGTCAAAGTATGAAGCATACCTATCTGTATATGCGGTATCATTTATTTCAAGCTGAATAGGATAGAGGCGATCAACAAAATCACCAAACCTGGAATTATTTAGTGAAAGGACATCACCTACTTAGTATACAGCGGAAAGTGAAATGGCGCACTATCAAACCAAAGATTCCCCTGGGATATATTACAGGACCTCTATTTTTTTAAATAATATTTATGTTTGACATGGCCACAGAAATTCACTCTTCTATTTTTCGTTGGCTCATGATACCAGCTTGTACGTGAATCGACATTAATGTTAAATAACGACATGACAACAGTTCATGTATGGTCCACTAAGCGGCTAATAAACTTTAACCATAACGTATGGGATAATAAGACGTTGTTCTTGATAAATAAATTAGAAAATGTTCAAATTGAGGCTGCAAGAATAGTAACTTGGCGAACTCGGTTAGTTTCTATTAATAGTCTATGTACATAGACGTGTTGGGAGACGCTACAGGCAAGACATGATTGTCATAAAATGGTAAACGGTCTTGTTCCTCCTTACCTTAGTGCAATGGTCACCTGTAGCCTGAACAAAATATTCATGACTACAACACTAGAAAGGCCGTAAGTACCCCACCAGTACGTACTAGAACAACTTTGTGTAATAATTATTTTCTACCCTCTACTGTAAGATTATGGAACAGCGAACCCACGTCAATAAGAGATAGCAGGTCTTCATCATCTCTCAAATCCTATTATAAGTCAACATTTTTAAAGAAACATATTTATTAGTACTGCCAGATTACCATCAAGAACGTACAAGTCCAACTTACAGTCAAAGGAAAAACAACCCAAGACAGTTACAAAAACCCCCATCCCCAAAAGCAGTTGTGCCCAAAATGTGGATGTCCTGAAATGAAGTATTTCGTTGGCGCCAAACCCTTGCACGACCGTCGGTAGGGCGTAACGGTTAATATTCGGCGCACCATACCAAACCAATAGAAAATGAAACTTAAAACTAAAAAAAAAAAAATCAGCTTTCGTTGGCAAACACGAATGTTGAAAAGTACACGTGCCACTTTGCACACCCTGTCATATACACATAAATAAAAATCCTCCAATAACCTGTTTCACAGGTAAGTAAATATGTGTGTACAGGTAACGAAAACAGCAAACCGATTTGAAATAAGTTCATTATTAGAAAAAATATTATTGAAACAAGTCAGGTGGTGCTTATCTTTTGTCGGACTGTATATATTGGTTATTATTGTATTATGCACAAATCATAACAGATTCAGTATCCCGAGACATATTTCAACTTATCATGTTTTTTAATTGCTCTCTAATTCCGTTAATATTTTTTTTTTATATCAAAGTTAAAATATATTTCTTGCCTTCAACTGCATTACTCTTCACTTGCACCGACCTTAAGGTAAACATCGCCACCTACCTCGTATCAAGTAAAATGACCGAGACTTCCTATCTTTAATTTTTGAGAAACACGGGTATTACTTAATATGACTATTGATGTAACTCAATACAGAGGAAGCATCGGTCAACAGTATACTGCTTCACGTACTCATATAAAACGAAAGAGACTTAGTTATTTAAATGTATTGTGTATTAGTTTTTCCATTCACGGTGTACGGGTATTGCCGATAGCTATGTTCTTGTTTTTCGTTTTTCTTCTAAAGGAAAGCAACTCCCCTTATAAGAGCTACACACAAAATATATTAAAGCAGAACCGGGCGTCGATATGCCTTAATAATTTGCTACATTTGTATAGTTGTGTACATTCTCTTAATTATATCGGGCGTCGAACAAAATCCAGGTCCTTCCCTATTGGAATTATCTCATAGTTTTAGCAGTGTGAGCGATCTTTCATCCGACTGTAGTGATTTCAAAAATAATGTCTCATTTCTTCATTTATACTTACAAAGCATTGTTCCAAAATTAGATATAATTACAGCCGAATATTCTAGTTATGACATCTTGTCCTTTACTGAGAGTTGGCTAAAGCCGATCGTTAATGACGAAATGTTAAAACTTTTGGGCTATAAATTCCCCCAATTCCGCCGAGACAGACAAAAAAGGACGGGAGGTGGAGTTATTGTATATGTTAAGGAACACATTAATTGTATTGTCAGACCTGACTTACGAATTGATAATTTGGAATGTCTTTGGATAGAAATTAAATTTAAAAACAAAAAGTATTTATATGGTACCTTTTATATTCCCCCCGACAGTGGGTCACAATCGTGGCTGGATATTCAACAAACAATTGATCTTGCATTAAATAGTAATCATGCTATAATCATTGTTGGAGATTTTAATAATAACCAATTAAATAATGATACTAATAATAAGATAAGATCACTGTTAACTCAATTCAGTTTTTACCAGACTTATATTGCTGAGCATAGCTCATCTACGTTGGACCTGTTAATTGTTATTGACCACCGTAATATTGTATTCTCAGAGGTCGCGCCCCATTGTTCAACCAAACACGTTACCATTTACCTATAATAGGATTTATTAATCAATATATCGAACGTTCTACTATTATTAGACGAAAAATGTTCCTACAGACCCTGGATCGTTTAACTTAGCAGATATTTCGTATCGTTTGCGTTTTTCGTTCATTTCGTTTGCCTGTATTGTTCGTTCGTTTGCGTTTCGTGCGTGTAATTTGTTCTTTCGTTTCGTGTATCGTTCGTTTCGAACATCGTTCGCCAGTTTAATTAGACGAACACACGAACACACAAAGCGAAATACGAACGAACGATACACGATACACGAAACCAACGCACGCTACGATTTCCAGTTTGAAATAATGACTACAATTTCAATCTTACTATTACTAAAAATTTTAAAATGAAGTGTAAACAAAATTTTACATATACAAACATGTATTTCTTTTATTTACATGTACCAGTAATTTTGCACAATAAGGGAAAACATCTTTAATAAATGCATTGTTTCCTATAATTTACTCTAGGACAAATAAACAAGAAATCATCTACATGTATGTAAACAAACGCCTCTGGCAGTTTCACCTGGGAAATACATGCACTGCAGGTGTGAAATGTCAACTCTTACATTTGTAATTTCATTCAAATTAAGAATTATATGACCTTTTGAAGCCACACACCTCTCGGACAGCTTAACCGAGAACATAACTGATACACCTATGTCTTGTTGGAATTGTCAATTCAGAATCCAAATAATTATAAATATAAATTCTGTATAATTATATAAATATAAATTCTGTATAATTATATAAATATAAATTCTGTATAATTATATAAATATGAATTATGTATAATTATATAAGTAAATAAATATAAATTCTGTATAATCATATAAATAGAAAGTAACATTTGGAAGTCAAATATATGAGATTGAAAATTGAATCATCAATATAATTATTAAACACATTGGTAATATAAACTATTAAATATAAATTGTATTATCCTATTACTTTACCGACTAATTTATCATTCATATATATAACTTGCTTATTAAATATAAGATTACAGAAGTTAATCACATAAATTTGCACAAAAGTCATTCAAATAATAACACGATACTATTCGTGTATCGTGCGTTCATTTCGTGTATCGTTCGTTCGTTTCGTGTATCGTGCGTTCGTTTCGTGTATCGTGCATTTGTTTCGTTTATCGTGCGTCCGTTTCGTGTATCGTGCGTTCGTTCCGTATATCCTGCGTTTTTCGTGTCGTTCGTGTGAAGCGTTCGTTCGTTTTTCGTTCGTTTCGTTTGCGTTTTCCGTTCGTTTGCGTTTCGTGCGTGTTGTAGACTTATACGATCCAGGGTCTGTTTACGATAGAAGTGTTATAACTCCTATAGACAAAAACTTTCAACTATAGACTGGGACTCCATGTTTACTGGTCATGATATCGACTTCATTACATGTAGTATAAGACAAACACTTACTGACATAGACGACACAATTCCTAATGGAATTATTTCTATCAGGACAGATAACCCACCCTGGTTAACAACCGCCATGAAACAAAATTAGACGCAAAAACAGAATTCATAAACGAGCCAAAAAGACGAATCTGGAAGGACATTGGCTACAATTTCGTAAAGCAAATTAATTATAAATGCTAAAACCAAATAATATTCAAGTATTTTTGAAAAAATTCATACTGAAACCACCAGAAGTAAAAACTGGTGGAATCTTGTAAAGAGCCTACTTGGTGAGTCAAATAACTGTTCCATCCCCACAATTTAGACCGATGATGACATAACTGATGACGATGCGAAAAAATCTGAAATATTCAACGACTTCTTTTTTGATCAATCAAACATAAGCGATGATTACCTCAATCCTCCTGATCTTGATGACCCCTTATACGGAAAACATTGAAAGATAATAATTACTGAGACTGACGTTTATGACATAATAAAAACTTTAGATACTTCAAAAGTGACAGGTCCTGACATACTCAACCCCATACTTCTTAAAGAAGCTTCATCTATTTTAAAATATGTAAACGTTTTAACATTTCATTATCCACCAGTATATTTCCCACTGAGTGGCAATTTGCAAATGTAACACCGGTATTCAAAAAGGACCCACCTTGTAATGTAAAAAAAATATAGACCAATATCACTTATTAATATTGTAGAAAAGATAATGGAAAGATGCGTTTATAAATACATCCACAATTACTTACTGGCAAATTGCATCATCACTCCACACCAATTTGGTTTTTACTAGGGGTGTTTCAGCTATTAATCAGCTGTAATTCATAACCAATGAATTTGGGAAGGCTTTATATGAAGGGAAATAAATAAGGGTAGTATTTTGCGATATTAGCAAAGCTTTCGACAGAGTTTGGCATAATGGATTACTAAAAATAATAGAATCGAAAGGAATTCAAGGTCCTTTACTATCGTGGATAAAAAAAATACTTATCGAATAGAAAACAGAGTTGTAATAAATAATTCCAATTCCCAATGGCGTAATATTAAAGCTGGGTCCCCCATGGTTCAATATTGGGTCCTCTCCTATTTATAATTTTTTTATAAACGACATTGTGACAGATATACAATCGACAATAAAACTCTTTGCTGACGACGCTAGTTTATACCTAATTGTAGATGACCCAAATGAAGCGGCAGACACTTGACAAAATTCCATGACTGGGCAACAAAATGGTTGGTTACATTCAATGCACACAAAACGGACACCATGACTTTTTCTAGAAAAATCGACAAACCGGACTACCGCCCATTCTACATGGACAACAATGACATTTCTACTGTTTCATAACACACACATCTTGGACTAATTATTTCAGACAACGGGACTTGAGGAAATCGCATTGACATGATAACAAAAAAAAAGCTTACAAGAGGATCAATATCTTAAAAAAATTAAAATTTATATTAGACCTAAAAACTTTTGAAAAACTATATTTTACATTTGTCAGACCCCTGTTAGAATACGCTGATGTAATATGGGATAACATGAGTATATCACTTAATAACAAAAATGAAAATGTTCAACTAGAAGCTTCCAGGATAGTTACTGGAGGCACTAGACTCGTTTCACTTAATAACCTTTACATGGAAACAGGTTGGGAAACACTTAAACATCGCAGAGAAAAACATAAGCTTGTTCAATTTTACAGAATGACCCAAACAAAAATTGACGCCACACTATATAAGCAACTTAGTACCGCAAGCATTTGCAAATATACACGATTATAACACACGCAATGATTCTGCTCTTCCCGTTGTCTGTACACGACCCTCACTGTATTACAATTCCTTCATTCCATCTTCCGTTCGAATGTGGAACATACAACCAGATAATATTAGACTAAGTCCATCCACGTGAAGTATTCTCTAAAATCAAACATATCTTCAAAACAATTTTAGTATTATACTGGTAGTCGCCTTGGGCAAAGTCTCCAATCCAGATTACGAATTCAGTGGTCCTCTCTAAACCAACATTTATACCGTAAGAACATTGTCGACTCGCCTAACTGTATTTGTGGTCTAACCGAATCTACAACTCATTATTTATTTCACTGTCTACGATACACTGCTCAAAGGCAAATGTACATCAATCCTATTAATGTACCCATAAACCTGACAACATAAATACTTCTTTTCGGATCACCTAAACTTGCACCCAACCAAAACGTCGAATTATTTTTAGCAGTTCAAAAATTTATTATCTGTAGTAAGCGATTTACCCCTTAAGGTCTTTTGTATTTTTTCTATCTTTCTTTCATTGTTTATTGTTTTTCTCTCTCTTGTACACTTCTCTTTCATCACTTAATTCTTCTATCTAATTGAAACATTTCACATTTATATCTATTCAGAATAACATTGTTTCTTATAATTTAAAATTTGATATTGTATAAACTTCGAGACCAGTTTGATTATTGTAAAGTGATATACCAGGGAAACGAATTAATATAAGTTTTTATAAGCTTCTTTTCGGATCCATTTAATTATTTGCATAGTATCATATTACAATTTATGTTATTGTGCTATATTTATTAATTAATACAATATGCTTAAGCATATTGTATTAATAATTGTATTTTTTTTTTCAGAGAACACTTAAGTTTACAAAGCGAATGTACCAAGCCATATTATAATTATATTTTCTGAAGTGTAAAAATAGGTATGGAGTGAGTACAAATAGTGTAGGAGCCCAACCATCAAACCAACATAACATATGTGTGCTTTAAATGTATATTTCATTGTACCATGAAACATATGACATTTAACTCATTATCTGACCATTAAGGTAATAGTCAATTGTCATTGATGTACATTGATTTTTAAATGTCATGTATTACATACAGAAAAATGTAGTAGACTCTGTGATTTGACCTCCATCCATCCAGATTGTTATACTTCAAAAATATAATTAACATAGAGATCCAGTAATTGGTAACCTTTTTAAGCACAGACCATTTTTTTAATTACATTGTAATTGCCAGAGTAGGTATATATCATATATTAATAAACATCTAAAACAAAATGGTGATTTGAAAATTGTATTTTTAAGCGATCTTTTTTTTTTCATTTTATAGTGAATTGAGCTACGGATTTGTTTACATCTGTATCTTCTCTGTACAGTCGTTAATCTGACCATATATTGTGATATTACACAGCTAAGCTAATGACATTTAATAATTGCGACCTAGCAATGGCTGAAATAAATGTTCATGCCATTTCCCCACTCTATTATTATGGACGTGCGACCAAAAAGGGGGAACATTTAATCGGAAAATTTAAATCGTCGTAAAATTTGTTAATGCGAATAAATAAAATAAATAAATAGACACAGTTAACAGACGTGCAACTTACATTAGTTATTGTTATTTCTCAGTCCCAGTTACTGTTGGTCCTTTGTTCTCAACGGTCAACCAATTTATTGAAAGTCTACTGTTCGTCTTCCGAGTCCTGCTAGAAGAAAGCAACCAATGAAATCAGTTTCAAATATAACTCCCATAATTATTCAAATGAACTTTACTGAATAAAAAGTACTCATAGTAAAAATACTCTGCAAATGCTAAAGAAAAATTCCTTTGCAAATATTAATTTTAATAATAATGTTATTAATACGAATATCAGAATGCTATATTAAATATGAATTTGATAATGATGAAAGTACCCCCCTATTATAGTGTACATACTCAAATAAAAAATTAATTTTGTTGTGTCGCACATTGTAAAGGGTGAGTATTTGACACAATTTGTACATACACACAATGATGTATTGGTAAAAGTCTTATTACACTTTTTCGAAAACTATTATAGGCATACTCATAGTCGTAGTCATACACGAAGTTATACTGGTAGGGGTAAATTTATAGTAGGGAACATTTCAAAACGTAAAAGATAAACATAATTGTTCTATCTAATGCATGTTCTATTTTATTTCATTTTGCTGATTTTTGTCTCAGCCAAATTTGTTTACGGAATTCGTTCGATATATTTGTTTAGGCAATTCATATTTGTTTTCTCTAAAAGATTAATGTGATGCATCGTCGCTCGTATTTTATATGGTAGAGTTTGTCAGTTACTCGCCGTATGGTCGGTGCTTCACTCCGACCACTCCGCCACTAAAACTGACCATCATATATATAGCCATTGCGTGTTAAAAATGATGTTAAACACCACCAATCAATCAATCAATCTGCCAGACACTTTGATAGAAAAATGTTTTGGAAACAATTTTGTTCATGTGCAACTTAGTCAGATTATTTTCATGAAAAATTCACAACCACGACATTTTGTTTCAAAAAACAAATCCCCATGAAAATAAAATGATCTGTCCCTTGAAAACTTGGAGCTGAAATCATGATAGAGAAACGCCATACACTCACGACCCGTGCTTATCTTATGTGATATAGTTTGTCAGTTACTTGTCGAAGGACGATTTTTGACTCCGGGCACTCCGGTTTCCTCCACTAGTAAAACTGACCGTCATATATACATGTAGCCATTGCATGTTAAAAATGAAACATCACAAATCAAAAATCAACCATCGCTCGTTCATTACAAGGAAGAACTAATTCATATGGAAATAAATATTAATTTTTTGGCAGTCATATTTATTCAACAAACAAATTGATAATGTGTTAACATTTTAATAAGATTTGCTTCATTTCACTCGTTTTCTGATTCCGAAGAAGAGCTTATTCCTATTGCCCTTAGGATCTTGGGCATTATTTTGGTGATTAATTTTCTGTAATCCATGTGATTTTGTTTGATTGTGTCTATAAGAGACGCTGATGTGGGTTCCTTTGCATTTGGAGCTTCGATGTTTTGTAACTCATCGTAGATCTGTCTTTTTCAACCAGATGCAGATGAAGTTGAAGGCTTTGAGGTATTTTGTCCGGGAATTTGAGGCGCAGCCAGCAGAGGAATATCTTCGTCGGACAGGTTATTGATAATCTGCTCCCGATGGTCGTCAGCAACATTATCTGGTTCTTGAGGTGGTTGGGCCGCTAGTTCATCCACAACTGCTGCAGGCATCTGACCTTGAGTGGGCTTTCTAAGCTTATTCTCCAAGGACATTACTTTAGTCAGTTCCTCCCTACATCGTTAATTTAAAATTATAAAATATTCAACTTTTCCCACTTTCAATTTGATACAAAGCTATAACGACTTTATCTGCATTTGTTGCACTTATATTTTGGCTGAATACCGTGTTTAAATAATGCGGTTTTTACCGTCGTAAACCGGAAATGCAAAATACAAATGTATATAAAATTCAATCCTACGCTGTATTTAGTGGTTTTACAAATCCCATAATAATTTCACTTTGTTTGATCAAGTCGTCAAATCAAATGTGTGACGGACGTTTGGACATGTGCATCCCAGTATATCAACTCCACTCATTTTTTATGCTTGAAAGTGGTGTCTGTTGAAGCTTCCCAAGTTTGATGGAAAGTCTGGATTTGGGTTGCTTTTTGGTTGCCACTTTATAATATTTGATAGCTTCATCTGGTAAATTTTCCCATCTTTCTGTCACATAGTTTAAAATGCGATCCCATGAACACGGATGAAGCTGGTACCCTTTAAGAAGGAGCTCAATTTCTCTACGTCGGAGATGGACACATTTGTATTTTTTTCTTTCGTTGAATAATTGTTGTATCAGAAAACAATATTAACATGAAATGATAACAACATATCAGATTGTAAATGAAACACAACGTTAGCGGGTCCCCCTTTTCGGAAGTTCTTGACTCGCCAGTTGGTGTGAAGGATATTTCAATGTCACGAAGTGTATTTCCTTAGCAAAGTAGTAAGTATGTGTATGTCTTAAAAAGTCAGTGAAATATAAACAATTGTATAGCTACATGGATTAAATGCTTTTAACATCTGGAAAAGAACGGATACAGTGCAATGATATAAATATCTAAATACGCATCAATATTACAGTTACGATTGAATCAATAATCCAGAGGTCATCACAAGGTCTTTGATATGCGAAATTTACACAAAGTGGTGAGTCTCGTTTGAACAATTTTAACTATGGATTGAATCTCATTCAATTTAGGTTTTTAGATAATAACATCCCCCCATCTTTTTAACAGTTTACCTAAAAACCACTTTGCGCTAAAAAGTTTCACACTTACCTGCTTGTGAATGATTAGTAGCTTGTTCCATCTTCTCAATTGGGCTATTGGACTCGCACTGCGTGAATACTACCAAAATTTCCACAATTTATAAATGTAGTTGAATGCGGTGTGCTCGAATAGAAAACACACGAAGTACACGGGTAGAAAACAACACGAACTTGTCGCATGACTTCTGTTATTTACATTAACATTTATTCCTACGTCGTCTTAAGGGGCGGATTCACAAATGATAAAGCTTACCAGTTGTATTGTATCTGCCCCTGCTCTTAAGTATATACGGTATATTCATTTTGATATAGTTTTTGGCATACATGACATTATAGCGCATGTCCGTGCACAAAGAACATGCGGGACATTTTCAAGAGAAAATCACATATTCATGGGGTGTCAACCCCACTACCCCCTCCCTGAAATACGTATTACCAGCTAAATTAAGCAAGAGTACAGAACAGTGTTAATTTTAGAATGGAATACTGAATACCAAATTTTGTAATATACAAGTACGAGTTTCCGATATATACGCTCTACAATGCACCGAATATGGAGAGGGGAGGGGATACACCCTCATTCATTTCCAGTCAACAGATATTGATTTATCATGTATTCTGACTAAGGGTGGTATGCGTATTTTGCGGGATACTTTTTAAGTAGCCTCCCCCCCTTTTCCACACAAACTATATACTTTTTATGTTTCCCCTTTTAACAACAATGTATCAAATAACACTGAAATACGTTAACTCCATTGTGTTATAGTTTTAAGTGAGGCTGGACCAATATTTCTGTATTTTACATCTTACAATGGCCGAAGATAAGAGAAGAGTTGTACTGCGAGCTTTACCTGCACTAATTCGTGTCCCCCCAGATGAAGTCAATTTTCTTAGAATACTTATAAGAGTTGTCGTTGTTATAGCTCGCCCTCCGCCTGACCAGCTGTTAGATCTCCGATATAGAATTGTAAATGAAGATTGTCACTCTTGGGAAGACAGGGGTGTATTTCAAATGTTTTCATTTAACAGATATTCATTTTTCGAAACAACTGGAGAAACTCCGGAAACATTACTCGAGATTGTTCGACAACTTAACAATGACATGTTCCAAGTTACCGGACGTCCACACAGATTATCACCAATAAATCGGGTTATGTTGTTCATACTATGGATGCGTTCGTACACGTCGTATCACCTTCTTTCCTTACTTTTTGACGTAAGTGTGACAACTGAGCATGATTAAATTAATTGGTGTATACCAATTATGTGGGAACATTTTCATGCATCGGTCCAATGGCCTTCACTGGACGAGTGGTCTTCAAAAATTGGTAACTGGTACAAATTGCCGTCAGCAGTCGGAGCAATAGATGGGACGTCAACCGAGATTACCAGATAACACACAGATTGATTGATTGATTGATGTTTAACGTCCAGCGAGCATTTTTTCAGCTATATTCAGGACGATAGGCCACACTTAGAACCCCAGGAATTATATTTTTCCGGACATAGACATTTTCACGTTATCCATACTCAAGTGGTGGTGGATAACACGGGGACAATCTGCCATATACAGTCAGGCTTTCTTGGGCATCAAAATGATGCACAACATTTTAGACTGATGCCGTAAATTGGGCATAACCAGGAATTCGATTTTCCGCAAAATGTGGTCTTACTGGCAGATAAGATATACCCAAATGGTTATCCACTTATGACCCCCTACACTCGACGGCAACTCAATGTAAGACCTGAAAATGTAAGAAGAAAATGCAGGAAACTGAACCGTCTGATAACGGAATACAGAGTAAAAGTGGAACATGCCATATGTGATTTAAAACACTATACACTAATTAGTACCCTATGAAGACATCCAAGGCGAAAGTTAAAGAAAATTGTTGAATTGTTTGGTGCATTTGTTCGTCGGCATCAAACTCTGTTCTATTGATATATTAAAACGATCTATCTAACAATGTATAATGCCTTTTAAATGTCCATCAACGTACATGTTTTGAGATTATCCCTATTATCGATTTTTCTTGTATAGGTATGAATAGGAGTATCACTTTGACTATAATAGTTTTCGAAAAAGTCTATTAAATAATATTATTAAAGAACCGTGATCATCATCATGTGTTTATAATAAGTTATTTTCAAATCATACTTAAAAAGAAGGAAGTGCCCTGTATTATATTAGGTTCTGAATATATATATATATATATCTATCTGTATATTATTCTCAAAATAACACTATACGTATGTAATAATCAGGAAGTAATGACCATTGAATCGTAACCTGTATGTATTAATAGAGAAGGACAACAATATGATGCTGGTTACCTCAGTGTTTCTTCTGACAATAACATATTGTACAGGTATGTATTAATGTCGAAGGACAATAATATGATGCTGGAAATCTTAGTGTTTCTTCTGACAATATCATATTGTACAGGTATGTATTAACTGAGAAGGACAATAATATGATGCTGGATATCTTAGTGTTTCTTCTGACAATATCATATTGTACTGATATGTATTAACGGAGAAGGACAATAATATTATGCTGGATATCTTTGTTTTTCTTCTGACAATATCATCATGTACAGATAGGTATTAATGGAGACGGACAACAACATTATGCTGAATATCTTAGTGTTTCCTCTGACAATATCATATTGTGATTGATTGATGGTTGGGGTTTAACGTCGCTTTCATCAATATTTCCGCTATGCCATGGCGAACGGTTTTAGTTGTGGAAGAAGCCAGAGTACCCAGAGGGAACCATCGACCATGGACAAGTAACTGGTCAACTTTATCACTTGCGACTGCGAGTCGAGTGCACCTTTTTTGAAATTTTATCAATATCATATTATGCATGTATGTATTAATGGAGAAGGACAATACTATGCTGCTGGATATCTTAGTGTTTCTTCTGACAATATCATATTGTACAGTTATATATTAATGGAGAAGGACAATAACATATGCTGGATATCTTCGTGTTTATTCTGACAATATCATATTGTTCAGGTAGGTATTAATGGAGAAGGATGATAATATGATGCTGGATACCTTAGTGTTTCTTCTTACAATATCATATTGCATAACTATGTATTAACGGAGAAGGGCAATAATATGCGCTGGTTATCTTAGTGTTTCAGCTGAAAATATCATAGTGTACAGGTATGTATTAATTGTGAAGGACAATAATATGCTGCTGGATAACATAATGTTTCTTCTGACAATATCATACTGTAGAGGTATAGATTTTTGTGTATTATATCGTTATGTTATACTCCTATTTGCTTTGTATCATGCTCATATAGTATTTTGTTATGTATTATGGTGTCGCATGATGAAAAAGCAGCTTCATAAACACGACCAGATCAACCATTGGAGCAGAGCTGTTGATTTTCTGGAGCAGCTGCGCACACGCCTGGTTTTTATTTGTTTTCTTTGTTTTTGTTTTTTGGTTTGCTGTTTTGTTTTTGTTGTTTTTATTTTGCTTTTTTGTTTGTTTGTTTGTTTATTTGTAGAGTTATTGTTGCTCAATCTTTATTAATCTGTGTAGAGTTTTATCCTTTATCATTTGTCCATTGTTTTGCCTGTCCTTCGATTGACGGCTACTAGTTACCCCTTTTGTATCTTCAAACTTTTCCTTTACTTATTATGTCGTTGTATAGTGATACAATTCAATTTATCAATAATATTAAACAGATAGGCGATCAATTCGTAACAAAAATAATTAACTTACATCTAGACATATTGATGCTGGTTTATTTTCTCAATCAAGAATTAACAGTATAATTTAATTGTTTTACTTATAAGTAGAGGGAAATGTCGTATAGGCCATTGCAGAACGACTCACAGTCCACGAACAAGTAAATTATCCAAACTGAAGAAACATGGATAAGGAATCAATAACCAAGGGATAGTTGGGTTTATTACTGAAATACGTACATACATATAAAATAGAATTAATAAAACATATACTGTCAAATTAAATTGTATTTGATAATTTATGTTTCTTTAAGAACCCGACTTGGGAAAAGACTCCG
>MJUT01008853.1:268306-285357 GCA_002080005.1 Gigantidas platifrons | reverse complement strand
CCTATGGCGGCCATCTTGCATGCTGTCTACACTTTTCTCTATATACAGTACTTCAAGGGTGTATTTCCTCCTTAGCTGTTGCAACGCTTATGTCAAAGAGTGCGGATAGCATATGGTTTGACGGGTATGATTTTAACCATAAAACGGAAAGCATAATTCTGTTACTGAGTAAAAGTGTGTGGTGTCAACCAACTGGGAGATGACACAATTATTTAAGTTCACAAACGATGTATACGACGGGGGTGGAGCAGGAACTGCTTACCCTTCCAGAGCACATGAGTTCATCCCCGTTGTAAGTGGGGTTCGTGTTAATCAATTTGTAGTTTAATATATATGTTTTGTTGATCGTTGTTTGTCCTTTTGTACTTTTCTCTTTGCCATTGTTTTGTCTGTTCTTCTTCGACATACGGACTCTGATTGCCGCTTTCGTGTCTTCAAACTTTTTGTAATTTAAAAAATTATTATCCGTTGTTTGCAAGTAACGTAAATATATCCCTGTCATTCCATACATTGACGTTTTCACCAAGTATTTTCTGTCTGTGAGTAAGAAATGGACCGGTGGTGGTTTTGTCGATATAGTCAAAATTGTGATCCACTTTCTGATGAAAAATCTTCCGGTCAGAACAATTATAAACGGATGAAGCCATCCCATGGACAAAATCCCGGAAATTGTTGAAAATGAACTGACAGAACATGTTCGGAATCTACCTAGTTTTATTAAAGATACAACATATTTTTTAAATAAACTGAGATTAATAAAGCAACCTATTCCAGAAAACTATAGTATGTTTTGCTTGGATGTAACAAGTTTATTTGAAGCATGCACAATTGTATTAGACATCAGATATAATTTTTCAATTCCAACCGAAGACATTTTAAAAATGACAGCCCTAGTTCTATAAAACAACATCTTTTGTTTCAATGGAAACCACTTTTTGCAGACAGAAGGAACAGCAATTGGCTCCCATTTTGGAATGAATTACGGCTGTACATTTCTAGGACAATGGGAAGAAAATGTATTTCAACAGTGTAAATTATAGCCGTCGTCATATTGGAGATATGTGATGACATCTGGGGACTATGGGGACATGGACTAGAGGAATTAAAAGAATTTCATCAATTGACAAATACGCTACACCCCCGAATCAAAACAGAACTACGGTACGCTCAGAAAATGATCGAATTCTTGGATGTAAATGTTATTTTAGAAAACGGGAGGATACAAACAGATCTATACACAAAAAATACAGATAAGCATCGATATTTACACGCAACTTCATGTCATCCAAATTCAGTAAAACGGGCTATACCATACGGACTCGGCGTACGTGTTAAACGGATTGTTCATCGGATGAGGATTACAAAACAAGACGAAATGACACACTTACAAAATAGAGGACATAGAAGTTCATTAATTGAAGAACAACTACAAAAAAGTAAAGGAGCTCAACAAGGAAGATCTTCTACAATATAAAGACAGGAAAGAAAATGATAGAGTACCATTGGTAATTACATATTCCAAAGCACTGCCAAACATTCACGCCATTCTTCGTAAGCATCTACAAATTATTCACCAATCCAACCGACTAACGAAAATATTTCCAGATCCGCCCATCGTATCATTTAAACGTGACATCAACAAAAAAGATATATTAGTCCATAAAAAAACATAATGTAATGTTCTATAAACAAACCGATATGTGTAGACCATGTCGGAATAAGTGTGCCTTATGTCCGCATATCATTAAAACCGACCATTTCACAGACAAGAATGGAAATAAATATACTATACAAGGGAATATTAACTGTAAAACTGTAGGAGTAATTTATGCAATAAAATGTACAGAATGTAAATCATTTTATATGTAGGACAAACAGAAGATACCTTGTATCAAAGAAGGATTCAAAATTTTTCGAAAATTCGAACACTGAAAAAGGACGATCTTGTTGCTAAAAAATTGTTTACAAAAAAAAATCATACGAAGGAAAATTTAAAAGTCACAGGAATAGAAAAGGTACTAGGCACGAAAATTTATAGGAAAGTAAAAGAATCTTCTTTGGATAAAAAAAAACTTAACACTGTAGAACCGGAAGACTCAATACACAATATGAACGAAAATGAACAAATAGGCTGCAAAGAACGTCATTAATATAATTATAACGTCATGTTTCTATGTATATGTAATTGTTGTTCCAATGTTGAATGTAATTCCAATGAAGTAGGCCGTAATGGCCGAAACGTCTGGAATATGTGCTATAGTATTAATTCCTATATATACAAAAAAATGTATATATATATATTAATTAATATGATAATAGGTGTTACCTAACTTGGGACGAAGTCCAATATTTTTTCTTAAACAATATTAGCTCAGATATATGGACCTATAATTGTTTTCCAAAGTAGATCGTTGGCGGATCCAGACTTTCTTAAAAGAGGAGAAAATTAGGGGGACCGATACCAAAAGTTTTGTCGTTTTTAAAGGTTTTTCGCCAAAACGGGGACCTACCTAGTCCGATGTTGTA
Source organism: Gigantidas platifrons (assembly GCA_002080005.1). Classification (NCBI taxonomy): domain Eukaryota; kingdom Metazoa; phylum Mollusca; class Bivalvia; order Mytilida; family Modiolidae; genus Gigantidas; species Gigantidas platifrons. The sequence goes on along the minus strand of MJUT01008853.1, from coordinate 282,831 downwards.
TAATCCGGAACTCGACGTCTCAATTTCATAGAAAATATTATTTCCGACAGGAGAAGGAAGAAATGAAACTATGTTTAATGATTTTGTCTGTCTTATTGTGTATGTTTAATGGGCTAGAACATTTGGTAGAACCCTACAGTTGATCAAAGTAACAGCTTTATATTCAATATATAGTCAAAATTACTTAAATTTAATTTTGGAGCGCGACATCGGAAGCTTCAACGTCATATTTTCTCCCGTTTTGAAAATTATAACTACGTTTGATTGGTTAATGGCTAGTAACACCCAGTAATATGACCTTGCAACACCCGGTAATATGGGTTTTCATAGCCGGGGTTTTAACCAACCAAAAGTTGTTATGATTTTCAAACCGAGGATAATTAGCAATATCAATATCGATGCTGAGCTGAGCATTTGTTTGTCTCCTGAAAATTAGACGACTTAGAATATAATTTTGATATCTAATGTTAAGAAAAAGGAGGACAACACGGAAAGTTCATGACTGTATGAATATTAGTGAATACCAAAAGTCTCAAAAATGAAATAAGAAATACACCATCATCCCACTTAAGATGTTCCCTCCCCTCTATTATTCGCCAGGTGTAAACAGTCGCGATTTTCCAGACCCAATCTGTTAGCAGACATCCTAACTCCCCCGTCCAAGGCTATCACGATATACCCGTCAGCCTCCTTCTCTTCCTACTCACCTCCTCCCTTTTTGAATTATTTGAATCTAAAGCAAACATCGATTTTGCAACTTTTATAACTTTTTGAATTTTTTAAATATGTGACTTAATTGCGACTCGTTAATGAAGTGAAAATTATAAACCTTGTGTTTATACATTTACGACCAGTCGTCTTCCAGGACCATTCATACAGACGAACAAAATGTTATGACCATATATGGGTAAGATGATACATGAGTGACATGCAATCATATGAACCTGTGAAACTGCGTTGGAATATATGACTAAGTTTTGCCATAGTTACGTTGTCATTGAAGGTATGTGACGACATATATCGGGGCGGGTCATATAGCGGTAGTGTGGGGCGGGCGTGGAGCAGGTAGGGGTCAAGTGAACTTATATGGAAATATCTGATTCATGTATGGCCTGCATTTTGTTGCAGTTTATAAAATGAACCCTCTACGTCATTGTAGCTTGTGGAGGCCGAATGGATATGTCTGCAGTTATATTCTTAACCTTGTAAATGAACCATATAATTGCAACATTATTTACTCTCCGTACAGTATCTGTTATTAGTGTCATGACACCCTCCTTTTTAGGCTATCCTTCTGTATATATAGCGATTTCACCGTCAAAAAAAAAATTCTGCCAAGACTGAAACTAAATGGATGTTCATAAAGTAGATGTAGAAAATGTATAAAGATAAGGATAAAATAATCGGGGATTAGATATGACGTCATTCACCATCTCATTTGAAAACAAATTGTGTAAGAAGATAAACGTTTAGTTAAACCGTTCTGCAGAGGCTATAATAAATGATGGATGTTGATAAAGAACTGCGTTGACTACTATTATATATATTTTATCCGAGTATTTTTAAAAATGCTGTTATAGTGACAACTGGAAGCTTTTAGCCGTAATGGAAGCGGGAGGTTTGGGGCCGTAAAATCGGATTCAACCCACCATTTCTTCGGAAATGCCTGTACCAAGTCAGGGCCATTGCGGTTTTCCCAGTTTTCCAGTTGTTGACTGATTTTGTCTGTTGTTGATTTATGAGTTTTGGCTTTCCCTTTGGAAGATTGCTCGGTGATCGGTAATTTTGTTATTACCCTTATTGGCTCATTTATTTCTGTCATCTTTTTAAATCTTTGGCATTTTGTCATTTTGCGTTCATATATGAAATGACGGAACCTTCACATGCACAGGCTTATTTAAAGAAGTGTGTGCCAAAATTTAAATGCATACATTTTTGTCAAATCTCATATTTCTGCTGGACATTGGCATGCGATAGTTATAATGCGAAATTCACAGCTTTGGAATAGTAAATTTTTTCTCTTTGTCATATAAAATTAGGGTTTTGTTGATATACCAGTAAGTGTGTTGCGTCAGATATAAAACATGATCTATGAAAATGTTTGTAAAATTTTCGTTAGTTTTACATTTTCATTTTGAAATAGAAGCGCTTCACACTCCGGTTCGTCCATTGTTTTATTAAAGGATAAATATAACATTTCATTAAAGATATACCTACACATTGATTAATGGCCGACCTCCGCAATGAGACGTGGACATGCATATCTGCTAGGATGTGTGTTGATCCTCAGGAAGCATTGCTAATCGGTATGAGAAAAGAATCGTGAAACTTTGAATAGCCACATAAACGGGAAATTATGAGACCTCCTCTATAATTTAAATCATGATGATACAAAGATGTAGGCAATAACACACACAATCATCCTTTTGAGATAAAATGGTCATTTAAATTATACTTGCAGATACAATTCGTTGGATAATTATATTACAAAATATAGGTTTGATTGATGTGTCGATTAGTTTTCACTGAGTACTACAGCTACCACATAAATAAATCTGACTTCGATGTAGCATCATAACTGAAAGAGATTGCAATAAAAAAAACAAGTTAAGCAGACAATAGTAAAATGTCATCATTTCGTTTCAGTTCCAATATCTTCAGTTACACTTTTGTCGACGCCAACAGATAAAAATCCAGTAGAAGTTGTTTCAAATAGAGGTCAGACATGTTCTTGTACCACGAACGTTTGTAACACCGACTGTAGTGATGACAAAGTTATATCATCTAGTGTACTGACGTATACAGGGAATATAAATGATGACGGCAAGATATTATACTGTACAGCTGTTAACATAGAGGGGCACAGTGTCGTTAGATCTTCTGACAAGACGATAGTCATATGGTGTAAGTATTATTAGGTATTTCATTTGACTACATTGATGTAGATTAATCTGTTTTCATAATTCTAATTTCCATTAATATTTGGACAAATAGTGCGTTATCTTTTTTCCATACTGCTATACAGTGTATATACAAAATTTCACAATGCCTTAGTCAAAAATTACCATGGGAGACATTTTTCTTCAATTCATTGAGTTGAGACAAACAGTTTTGTCTAACAGTGTATTTATTTGCAACACCCCACTCCCCAATATATGTTACACTCCCCTATCTTTCATATATATTAGATAGATGGTAATAAATATGAAAAAACAATTCTTAAAATATGGAAGTTTAATTTTCATATTGATGATTTAGATTCAGAAATATACTCTATTGTGAATTTCTTTGTCACATATTTCATAATGTTAAATTCAACAGGACTCATGGAAAGCTTTTTTAGATGAGTATATTTTATTTTATAATTAAAGTAAGCTATGAATAGTGCGTTTGTGATTTATTTGGGAAATAAAGTCGTGAAAACTACAAAGCAACATTATTTACCGATTCCTCTCTTAATTTACTGTTTCTATTGCCAATCTGTTGCCGAATAACTCGTAGCGATTGCGATAAAATAATCTGTAGACATTGTATTGTATCTCATTTCTGGTTTCATATTTTACGAAAAGAAAAACATTTGCATATCAATTTGTTTGAAAATCAATCAAAATCAATACAAATATGCAATAATATTATAAATCGTTATGTATAACCAGTGCACAGATCTTAAAATTATTAAAGATTTATTTCTATTTGAACGCCTACAGGGTTTTTGAAAATGAACCAAGGCTTCTCTGCTATCCGAATACCTCATTTTATGTAGTTTCTAGTGAATGACAATCTGATATTATTTCTTCCGTAAAAATGACAGGGTAACGCATCAAAAACAGCCGAACTCGGAACAAAGTGCAAGAGATTTTCTAAGTGGTGTTTTAGCAACGCTGTTGCTTCCCCTTTAACAGAAGAAAGTCACCATGGATATATTGAGGATTATGTATATTTTTCAACCTTTAAAGGGAGATACTTTCTTCAGTTCTGTAGTACACAATTGCATATTACAATATTGAGGTATATTTTTAGCATATATATATAAACAGTGACGNACCTAAATTAACAAAACAATACTTATAAAATATAGACTATGATATGTGTGATTTTTCGCTGAATGCAGTTATACATTTAGGAATATGTTAGACTTTCTAATAGATTCAAAAACATAGTTAAAATGTGAACATTTTGGTCATGCGTTAATTTATCATTGCCACATGTTAAGAGTCTGGAATCTACATTTCAGTCAGTAGGTAACCAAATAAGATTATTGAACAATGTAGTTCTTATATTTAAATAGTGAGAACATTCGCAAAAGTAATTGTTTATGTTTTCAAAATCATTCCCACAATGACAATATGGATTAGATGATATATTAACTCTGCATAAATCATTATGTATTACCTATATAAATTCAAATATGTATCTTCTTATTGATAAGTGTCTATTAGTTTCAGGTTATACACTAACGATGTCATCAGATAATGCTACTGTTGGACTAGATTTTACCTTCACATGTGTTGCTACAACTAATGTTATAGTATTCAATAGAGATAGTACTACTGTATGTTTCATTACTGGTAGTAATACAGATGGTACATGTGTATTAGACGGAGGCTACATAGCAGATTATACATACACATGTAATCCTACAACTAACACATACACCGTAACTATACCAGGATCCTATCTGACAGAAAGTTTACATGGAACAACATGGAGATGTGAATATCCATTCGGAGGAGGAGGATCAAATATTAAGATACTTCATGTTAATGGTGAGTTATGTTTTCTTTTTTTCCCTTTTTTGTAATTACAACTCTTGTAAATATTAGAATCTCCCGGCACGTGCCTAAGTTTCTCTGGTCACTTATATGGTGTTGGGCATTGACTTTATGTAATAAACCACTATGAAGCAAAATAAACACAAGTACTTATAATCTGTCCCTGTTTTACATATTAATAAATAATACAGCATATGTCACATTGATATACTCAACTTCTTAATGCTCACACTAACATCACTGGAGTCCAACACATATTACTACATGTTCCAAGACGATCACATCTTAGCTGTATTAATACACACTATACTATTCAAATAAGAAGGAAATAGGACTTGTTTTTTTTAGAAAAAACAATGTTTTGATGTTCAAAATATAAGATATTGAGAATTATACATTGTTTGTTCCCTAATTTGCAAAATCACTATTAATTCAGAATTATAAATTAGTTTCCGGGAATGCTAAGCATCGTTTAATTATTGGTGAGTTCAAACAGGAAGACTATGTGATTGTTTTAAAGAAAATATAATTTGTGCATAAAAGTCTCAAATTGTATACTTCAATTTTGTTTTCTGTTGCAGAAACTCTTTCATTGACCATATTTAAATAAAGTTGTTTTAAGCATCATGCCAGCTATATCAGTGTGGACAACGTACGTCATACATCCGGGTATTCTGTATCGAAAACTGTATAATGGCGGAAATTGTACAACCATCTGTCAAGGTAACACTATTTTCACAACGAGCCTGCATTATAAAAGCCCGACCATCCTGCATCAAAAGGATATGTTGTCGAAATGATTAGACGAATGACAACAGCTTTTTGAATATTATCGATGTAAATATTACCATACAAGTCAGTACGGTACTTTGGCCTGGCTTTTATCATACAAGTTCGTTGCTAAAATAGTACAAAAATAAGTCTTCCCTTGTCAGATGGTGGAAAAATGTCCGGCATTATAAAGTTTTCGATAACAAATACCCGGATGTATGACGAACGTTGTCCACCCTGTATATATAAATCCATATTTTATAACTGTGTATTCCTTAAAGTAATAGATGAGTTAATTATTTTTATTTAACATCAAACAACAATTTTGTTTTAGCTATATCATGGTGAGAATAAGTTGTATTTGATAAGATGATGGTGATGTCCGCTTTGTGCTAAACCAACACGCTTAGCTCGATTTTTAAAAAAGTGTTAACGTTACTGACAGAAACAACAGGCCACATGTACACTGTCTAATGTTGCTCTACTTGGACATTACCTATATTCCGAGCCAGCCAGTCTTTGCTCTTACTTCTTAATGTAGTGTGCTTAGTGGGTAAAACAATAAATACTAATTTTATAGTGTTTGGGTTAAACTTATTGTTCCTTTTCTTGATAAAACAATATCTTTCTGAGTGTAGATGGTGGATGGCTCAATTAATTGCCAGACAGTTCCCATGATATAATTTGCAGACCGTTCCCATGATATAAAGGAAAGTCTTTTCCAGTCAAATGCCTGACTGTTGAATACACATCTTTGGAGATCTTCCATAATTTCCCATGCATTGTTATATTGAAAGGCAGTGACATACTTGTTTTAGTGAAGTTTAACTTAACTGTGAAATCTGTGAAAAAAATTTAATAATGTATTACGATTGTATGCAAGTACATAAAAGGTAGGATAAGTAATTGACCCCGAGAGAGAGTAGGCAGAAATCAATATTCCTGCATTAGCGTTTATTAATATATTCAAAGCGATGAGCAGAACCTTAGTTTACCTGAACGAAACAACATTCGCTTTATATTTCACTTTACATTACATTGCTGCTCTAGATTTTAGTTACTTGTTAAATAATTTGAACATTGATAATAATATTATGTAGTGCTATCAATGAACGAAAAACGCTAAAATATAAAAATTACCATTTTTGAATAAATAAAACAAATGAAGGGTAGCAACTACAAGCTAATATTAGCTTGTTTGACATTATGGTAAAGGTTAAATTGATAGTGTTTAACGCCACTTTCTACAAAATATGTTATTTCGTGAAGAAATGCTTTCTTAATAACTCGTGCTGTACAGTAAATTATTATTTACACGTACATATTCTTTTATTGTTCTTTGGGGGTAGCAGTGTCTAATCAGCAATTGGCAACTTGGTGCAATATCCACGGCACAATGAAATAAAACTCCGAAGAAAAACTTCAAGCCAAAATAAAATCTCTTTATTTTAAAATAATATCAGATTGATGTCGAGAACAAGCGGTGTTGTAACATTGAATAAATAAGTTGTTATGTCGTGCTTGTTTCATCTTGAATTTAATAAGCTGACTTATGTAATTATCAATCCCGTGCTCGGAGTCATACACACACAGTAACGGATTTACCATTGTGCTTAGGTGTGCTTAATGACATGGGTGATGTGACGAGGAAGGTGGGAGCGCATATTCCTCCCCAAAAAATGTTTACGATGGATGTTTGCTTATGTGGTGCAATTTAAAATTTGATGGCGTTCTGTTTCGGAGTGATTCGAGACATAATGATAGCGTTGATATTCTATGGGAGTGTGCCACAAAGCAGGCAGTCATGACAGTGGCTCAGTGGCATAGAGACCAAATTATTAAGGGGCTCTGGTTATCGGCAAAAACATGTTTAAGATGGATGCATGCTTATTGTGGTGCAATATCAAATTTGACGGCGTTCTGTTCAATTTAGACACTTACAGAAGAATGTAGTAGCATTGATACTGGAGCAGTGAAAAACAATGCTGCGGCTTAAAATAGCTATTGGTGGAAATTTACCTTAATAACTTTATTCTTAAATTCCTTGCAAATGTAGAGAAGCTTCAATCTAATGAGAAGGTGAATAAATAAATATAGAAACAGATACACGACACGTATTATGGTTAATTATACTTATTAACTATTAAATATATATTCATTGTTGGTGTTGCGTAAAGCATATTATTATCAAAAAAATTAAAGATATTTATCCGTCCATTTAATTAATCAAATTACAAACACAATTATGAATAAGAGGACTTCTCCAAAGGTTAATAGTTTAATAATTAATTATGGTAAGCTTAGTTTGATCTTTCTGACCAGTACACCACTACAGAGAGTGCGATGTACGTGCTGCTGCTAATGACAGGTTGTTTCATCTTTCTGTATGATGAACGTAAGAGACACAACTACTACTATGCTACTGTGTCGCCGTTTGTATTCCCGTACTGTCGACAAGATGGTACCGTATCGGTTGATAGAATTAGTGCTGTGTGGTTTCAATTGTTTAGAGATTCAGAAGGATAACGATATCTATGTTATATATACATACATGGAAAATGATAGTATCTTTTTGAGAATATGTCAGCATACATGTATGCTTGTTGCAGCAGTGTTTCGTTCTGGTCACCCCGCACATGTGAACTATCTTCTTCATGCACGCCGTTGTGAGTTGTGCGCTTGTGACTTCTCAGTGTGAATTGCGCAGTGGTGGATGTGTGGTCGTGTCGGGGGATTGTTTGCTGAGATTGAACGTGGCGCTAAATGCTCTACCTTTTAAGGGTTATCAAACGCATTGTGAATCATCAGCGAAACAACGTTATTTTAGAATCTTAAATTTAATTGATAAGGCATCTGTTAGGCATATGATGTTTTACTAAATAATAACTTGGAAATTGAGTATTTTTAAGAACGTAATTGTATATGAGGTTTGGTGTGCTGAGTATTGACCGTATTTTTACTGTGATTACATGATGTTGACTGTAATGACGTAGCTGTCTGTTCTCTTTTTATGAAGTTTGACTATTTCATCATGTGACCTGTGTAAGGCAGTGTTGGGCGGGTTGGAGATTTGGGCAATATATAATAGCTTCTAGTTTGTTGCACGCCGCTTACGTGTCTGACATAATAATGTAATATTTTAACTATTCCTACATTTACTGAGCATGTATGTCTGTCTGCCTGTGTAGGCATACCGGGTCTACTTCATTCAGGGTCCATGAAAGGGGCCTCATAACTTAATTAGCACTGGGCCTCATTTCGTCTTAATCCGGCACTGTACACACAGGTACCTACATATACATCCGGTATACGGTTTACCACTGGGGTGGTTCGAATTAATCATTTTGCAAATATGAATATGATTCGGGCGTAAATGTTCCACTTAAACATTGGAGGGTGGGGATTTTAAAACTATAATACGTGTTTTTCAATATCTCATATTTATATTAATCGATAATTAGAGTATATCGGGCCGACATATGAAAGTTGTTGCTAACATAAGATTGTATGGATATATGGACAGGAACACGATAAATAAAGGAAAATTAGATGTAATAATATCCAAACAGAAAGTTAACAAAAGGATAATTCCGTGGAACGAGCGCCTGTGATTTATACAGGTTGATGTAGCTATTTTATTGACAAGAAACATTCTTTTATAATAATGTCCGTATTCAACGCGATCAGGTTCAAAACTGATCTATGCGTTTATTTTGGATATTAGTCCACAATATGAATGGATCACTAAAAAAGAAATAATATATGAATATGCATGGTTTTAGGTTTTGCTTGGTGTTCACCCGCGGTTTTTAGTGGGGTTCGTGTTACTCGATCTTTTGCTTTATATGTATGTTTTGTAGATCGTTGTTTGTCCTTTTGTACTTTTTTTTCTTTTGGCCATTGTGTTGTCTGTTCATCTTCGAATAATATATGGTTTCTGATTGCCCCTTTAGTATTTTTAAACTCTTATTAACGCCACTTTCAACAATATTTCAGTTTTATCGTGGCAGTCAGTTTTATTGGTGGAATAACCCGAAGTACCCGGAGAAATTCCACCGGCTTGCCGCAAGTAATAGACAAACTGTATCACATAACATTGTACACCTCGCACTGAGCACAACATCAGTGGTAATAGGCACCGATTGCATATGTTGTAAATCCAACCCCCACGCGATCACAACCATACGACGACCCCTATGTGAATGGGTAATTCGAATGGGTATGATTTTCATGCCGATGGAATATTTAAATGAGGGTGTTTATAAAACTCCAGCGGCACCGCCGTACTCAACTTTACCCCAATCAACAGCAAGTTACTTATTACAACTATCAACTAATTGTGAATCCGGCAGCTTTAAAAGAACACATAAAAGAGTTCAGATTAACAAAATGGATTAATAAAACTACTCTTATACCAGCAGTAAATTCATTTGTAGAAAGCTAGAGCAGATATATCATAAAGCAAGCTTTTACCGAAACGTAAAAAAATGTATGTAAAAGAAATTCTTAATATATTTTAAAAATTTCTATATTATATGCGATGACTATAGGGTAAGATGATACATGAGTGACCTTGTGAGGTTGAATTGAAACGTATGACTCAATCTTAGGGTAGTTACGTAGTCATTATTAGGTATGGTACGTCATATCTTGGGCCGGTCATATAACGGTAGGTGTGCAGCACGTAGGGGTCAAGTCACCTTATATGGAAAGATCTGATTCATTTATGCCCTGCGTTTTGGTGGAGTTGAAAAAAAAAGAAATATCCATATCGTTGTAACTTGTGGAAGCCGAAAACAAAATGGCTGCAGTTATATTCCTAAACTTTGTAAATGAGACATATAATTGCAACAATATTTATTCTCCCTACAGTATATGTAGTGTCATGACTCCTTTTGTGACTATCCTCCATCAATAATGAATTCACCGCCAGCAAATGATTCTGTCAAACGTGAAAATGTAACTGACTCTTTTCAGTTCTTTCTGTCATTTGCTTTAACTTTAGCAACACATTTTGACATTTTGAGTTCATAGATGAAATGATTGAATTTTCACCTGTGGTGGCCTATTAAAAGAAGTGTTTGCCAAAATTGAAACGTATTTTACTGGCATACATTTTGGTCAAATCTCATATTTCTACTGACAAATGAGAATTGGCAGACGATAGTTATATTGCGATATTCACAGTTTGGAATAGTTTATTACCCTCATTGCCTTTTAAAGTTAGATTTGTGTTGATATTCCAATAATCATGCTGTGTCAGATATACAACATGATGTTTGACAATGTTTCTAAAAAACAAATTTTAATTAGTTACACATTTTCATTTTGAAAAATAACCGTTTCACAATCCGCTTCGTCCATTGTTTAATTAAAGATTTAACAGAACATGTCATTAATAATACAGTTGCACATTGATTTATGGTTGACCACCGCAATGTGATAGTGGACACGTGTATCTGCTGAGATAATAGAATAATATTTTATTTTTCCGATGTGTGTAGCATCTCCAGAAGCATTGTTAATCGGTAAGGGAAAAAACAGAGAGGGTTATGGTTATGGTGTTTAACGCTACTTTCAACTCTATTTGAGTTATATTGTGGTGCTCATTTTTATTGGTGGAGGAAACCGGAGAACCCAGAAAAAACCACCGATCTGCCACAAGTCACTGTCAAACTTTATTACACAATGTTGTTTCGAGATTCAGACTCAAAACTAGTAATATGAGTTGCTTGCACAGGTAGTTGTAAATCTACCTACCATGCGACACAAGAACGACCAAGAAGCCCCATTTCGTCATGAGAATTGTAATGGTATAAATGCTGGTTGATTTATCTTTTTTTTTACAACAATTTGATATTTTTATTCAAAATACTTGTTGCATTCTACCTTCAAAAGCCTAAGATACTACGTATTAATATTTCCTTATATTATACTTCACGTTTTTATTTTCCCTATTTGTCTTTGTTAGCGCAGCCGGTCAATATTTTCGCATATGGACCGGTCAATATTTTAGTATATTGACCGGGCCCGATCAATATAATGTGTTCTTCCGGATTTTGTAAGAACTCGTTTTTTGTCTTAGATATACAATAACAAAAACATGCCGTCTGACAGATTTGCATGTATTGAGTATAATATAACAAATAGTTCATGGCTTCGCTTCGGTCCATATAATATTTTGTGGGTGACATCCCGGTCCATAAACTTCCATATGGCCCTTAGTGCCATGAACTATTTTTTAAATATTATACTTTACGTTTTTATTTTCCCTATTTGTCTTTGTTAGCTCAGCCGGTCAATAATTTCGTATATGGACCGGGCCCGATCAATATAATGTTTTCTTCCGGATTTTGTCAGAACTCGTTTTTTGTCTTTGATATACAATAGCAAAAACATGTCTGACAGATTTGCATGTATTGAGTATACTATAACAAATAGTTCATGGCACTTCGGGCCAAATGGCAGTTTATGGACCGCACCGGTATGTTAATGCAACCTGCAATGTTTTCGGCTTTTTAAATTGTTGTTTTTATAATACCTGGTTAAAAAGTTAATTTCATCCCCTAATCGTTAGAATTCGTTTAACTTTCGTATAGAAAAACTTAAATTACATTTCAAATGAGAGTTGTCGCGTTTTGTTTCATTCGACATAAACTTGATTAAAGTCACGTGACTACCGGTAGGGTTTGGTTAATGTAACTACAAGAAATCCTAAAAGTTGAGGCTCAAAACGTTATTTTTTGTAAATAAAAATCGCTGTTCTAGATAGAACAAAACCCTGCCTTTCAAGTTTTAAGTGCTACTCTGTCCGTATTGTACGTCTTTTATAAGAAAATACGAAATGAAGTGCTAGTTTTCAACGTAAACACTTTCTGTAACGATTGCCAACCTAATTTCTCAGAATATATGAAGAAAGTGATGTAGTAGCAGCAATATTGTGAATTTTGATCACCTGCTTCAAGTCTGTGCAAATTTACAGTAACTTTAGAGGACATATTGGCTTGTACCAGATCGATTTTTATTAGGTATCCAATATTTGGCTTTCGATGGTGGATTTAAAACGTCCAAATGTCCCGATTTGATTTTCGGTTATGTTTATCGTGTCGATACCTAAATAATAAAACTGGCGCTAATTAGAAACAGAAAAATCGAAAATATTAAAAAAAAAAAAAATTAGTTTGTATTTAAAACTGTTTGAAATAAAAAAATAATATGTATTTTGATCATTGATTATAAAAAAATACAATATTTCAGGTACATATATAACCATGGGGTAAGAGGAAAAAGGGGGGATGGTAAAAAAAAAAGGTCACATATAGTAATTTTACTGTTCTCTTTTGCACCATTTGAAATTAGATATTAGTTTTCATCTCATCTTTTCAAAAATATAATATTTCTGTCCTTTTCTACAATCACATTTGAATATCTAAATGTGTACTGATCTCCACAGATAATCTCAAACCATTTATTGTTTTTTAGAATGGGGTTCACCTACGATTTTTCGCTAATTGGTGGCGTATGTGTTATATCAGTTATTACTTTCGGAACTCCTCGGCTAGCATCAATAACGTAACTAATGTAAACTACGATATTGATTTAAATATATTCGTGTAAAATGCCACAAATGCTGTTACATTGTATTAATAATTATAAATGAGGGGTAGCTATCAAGAAGACTGACCATGCAACGAGAGGTCCGTTGATGTCAGGGAAATACGACGTGGTTTGCTGGGCACATTTCCATGACACCGGCTTCACTGAGGTTTGTCTGGATTATTCTCTATTCTATTCTACCATACAGTGACCATGATTATGTGACAATGGAGGTTTAATTACAACAAGACATAGATTAAAAGCCGAAAATGTTAATAAATATGTACAATTAATGGCAAGAAGAGCAAAAAAAGTAAAAATAATGTATATACAAGTAAATTATTGAGAATTAATACTGTAGTTTAGAGATGGAGGATTTGAAAGAGTCCAGTGATGTACTGCTGATAATGTTTTCGGGTAATTTGTTCCAGTCTGTAATTGTTCTTGAGAAAACAGATTATTTTCTGTATTCATATTATGTTTATATTAGTTTTACTAATGGAATGGCTCCTCTAAGACACAAAGCACTAACCATTTTACTACTGAGGGGGGATTTCTTTTAGAATAAACATAGTTTATTTTCCACTATGTCCATTCTTTTGAGTAGACACGAATACACCTTAGACCTAAACAAATTTTGTTTGTTTAGGCAAAATTGACCCTACCTAAAATTTAGTGCCTATCCTAGCTATTTTATTAGTTTTTCTCAAAAAAACATAGTCAAAGTTGAAACATCTGCATGCCCAATATATCCTGTGAAAACAACATTTAAACAAATATTTCCAGTTTACCCTACCAAACCTTTTTCACAGGGTTACCGGTAACCCTTAATACACAATTATTTTTTTAGGTCTCATAATGATATGCATGTATCTTTTACCTCCTCATCATATATGTATGAAAAATATGTTGTTTTTCTCTACGTGATGTGTGAAAAAAATTTGATTCTCTACTGACATAAAAAAAAAACCAAGTCCCCCCCTTTTCACTAATACAATCGTTGGTGTCTAATAAAGAAAACAACAGTCTGCGAGAGAAGACACGTCGCTCCACTTGGTCACATTAATGAATATCCTGATTCCTAGCAGTCCAGTCTTTATTCTTACTGGTACTCCTTAATGATGCATGCGTATCAGAGAAACAGCAAATACCAATTGTATAGTCTTTAGTTTGACCATACTGTGGCTCTATTCCATGGATCTAACACTCAAGAGGAGCATGTTAACCATTACACCACATGAGATAGGAAACAATTTTGTCTACAGACTGATGACGACAGACCCATAACATAATACTACCACAACAAAATTTCTGTGGTCATAAAAATCACACTGAAAAAGGAGCAGGACTTCCTTCAAAACTTTCATTAAAGTAAGCTAGGGATTT
>MJUT01008853.1:247104-262917 GCA_002080005.1 Gigantidas platifrons | reverse complement strand
GTTAGCATTGAAAATGTTGGGACGAACTTGCCGTTTGAGGCTAATATTTACACCCTGTCGCAGCTTTTTGAGGATTTTCGTTTTTTTTTAATTTTTGTTTTTGCGAGCATTAAATGTATACTAAACAGTCTTGAAAGTATATCAATATGGTATCAAATGAAAGCTTATAGTATTAACTTTCAATTGAATACAAGATATATACACTTTGTGGCTACCACATTTTGTCAGACGTGAAAAACTTACCCCTCCCCCTTCCTCAAATGACAAAAAAGACATTTGTTCCCTTAAAAGTTTAGATAAAAAAATATTTCGTACTAAACTACGATCTTTTTTATGCTAAACCAAACAAATATATCACATTTAATAAATCAAGCACTAGTAATCCTTTATGAAGTGATTTTTGTGGCCAAAATACTTGAAAAATGGGATATTTTCAATTTTGCAGATTTTCACAGGATTCTGCTTATATCTTAATTTTACTAATAAAATAAAGGATACCGCATCATAATGACGGTTGATTTTTGTATCTGGGTACTATAACAATGTAAAAAGGGAATAAGTATGTTCCTTCTAATACTAATCATAAACATTTCTGTCAAGTTTCATTCTAATCCGATTTAAACTGTAAGAGAAATTGCATTCTCAAACTTTTTGTCAATAAATAAAACCTCCAAAATTCCTTGATTGATAAACCTTTTACATACAACCAAATTGCAGAACTTCTACTGTATATTGAAGTCGTCAGAAATATCATACCATAATACAGTAAGGTGAATTGTTATGCCTCTGTTGTCATGAGGTATACACATGTCCATGTTTGGTTCTTTTATTTCAAAGTACTGTATCTATCTTGTACAATAATAAATCTGTACCACATTCTATTTATTCATGATCAGCAGTTACAAAATATGTCTATGCATGGAATATACACAAGTTAGTGTTTTCAGCATTAAATATAAGTTGTACGAACTTGACCTCAAATGCGATCGTTTCATTGGGTATAGTCGACATTCCAACTGCCGATGTGTATGCAGAAAATCTTTTGTAGGACCATAGTTATGAATGAAGTTTATTGAAGGCTGCACTGACCTCAAATGAGATCTTTTCCATTAAATAGAAAATGTATACCACATTTTTGTTGGTAAATGCCTAATTGCAATCATGTTGTTTACATCGACATACAATCTCATTCAAACAAATTTTATGGCAATGCGCTATGAAAAAAAATGATGTAAATAAAAACACTTCCAATTTTTATTACAGTAATAGCAGATATTATGCATGTACATGTATTTGCCCACATGAAAAAGAGCTTGAACGAAGCTTTCCCTTGTCAACTAATGACTTGTCTCTGTAATGGGAAGTGATAGTCATAGAACACTGTTTCTTTCTTTTTCATTTTTGAATTCACAGGATATTTTATTTTTTTTTATTCCCAGCATGGGATGAAATGAAGACCAAATAATTTTATTGAAAAAAATACCAAGCAGTATTAATTATTTGATGTTGTTTACATAAAAAAAAATTCTTTGGTAAATCATATATAAATAATGTCATGACGATTGCAATAAAATATCAATCAGCACCCAGTACTTTGAAAGACACATTCCATATCCATTCGCTGCACACCATTGTCCATGTGATATTTTGGACACCTGTGTATGTAAAGAAGTACGTTCTTTGGTTTGTCAGGTGGCCAATGTCATACAAAAACCATATTTAAACATATAAATTAAATTAACAAAACAAGAAAATAAACATAAAACAAATGATATATGCAATGAAATTGTCTACACAATAATACAATATTCACAACACTTAACATTGATGATATTCATTCAACACACTGAACAAAATATGGTATTTATTCCAAACACTGAATAAATACAATGTATATAAACGGTATGCATATTATAGCCGGAAATATACCATCTAGCACACACGTATTTCTGGTATGGTTAAACGTTGCGGTACTGTAGAAATTCACAAATTGGACTGGGTTGTTCCCCTTGGATAATTTATAAATACGACGGATTAATTTCACATAAATGTAGATTTGAACTGATGACGAGGACACTAGAATGATTAAACTGTCGCTTCACTGTTGTATCCAGCGAACCGTGACTAATATGACTGCATAAATACAATTTGTTCAGCACGGACTTCATGTTGTATATTTACGGACTCTTATGTTCCAAATTTATGACGGCATCTTAGCGATAATAATGTCACCTATACTGGGCGTTGTGACATCAATTTATGTACACCAAAATCGGTACCATTTCAACACAGACACCATTTACTCGGCTAACAACTTTGCTAAAAGCATGCCAAAAACAGGCATAAAAACCACTGAGCGCAATGAACCTTTGCCTATGAATATACATTTCCTGAATTTGACAATTATAATACTCAAACTGCATGTTCCTCACAAAGCGTGTGCTGCACGCTAAAACCATGTGCCGACTGACAATATATCTCACCTGGGCAATTAATACAGTGTGCGATCACGAGATTTATGAGTTTTCCTGTTGAGTCTGTTTGATTTTGAATTTACTTATTGGGTCTGTTTGATTTGAATTTACCTGTTCGGTCTGTTTGATTTGAAAACATCACCGGCGTCTAGGAAAAATGAACATTTTAAATTATCCAGTATATAATATATTAATACATAATGCAAGTTCGCTACAAACGTCCCTTTCCTAAAGACTAATGACCATTTAGTCCGACCAGCCAATCGAACTTAAAAAAAAATATCTGAAATTTCAAAGTAAATAAGGTTAAAATAAAACTCTGTATACATATCCTACTCAAATGTGAAAATATAAACAACTGGTACTGTAACACTCATGGAATAACTAAATATCAGCACATCTAGATAATACATCTGCAACAATGTTCGTCTTGCCTGCAATGTAAGAAATAGACAAATTGAATTCCTGAAGTATCAAACTCCAACGCAGTAACCGATGATTACTGGTTTTCATCTGATGTAGCCACTGTAAAGGGGTATGATCAGTATTAATAGTGAACTCGTTACCCTCAAGAAAATTTCTCAGTGTTTTTATCGCCCAAACACTGGCAAAACACTCCTTTTCTAGCACTGCATAGTTGCATTCAGCTCCAGACAGCTTCTTACTGATAAACAAAATCGGATGTCGTCCATCGTCGAACTCTTGTTCAAGCACAGTTCCCATACCCTTCCATGATGCATCAGTCTGCAAAATAAGCTTTTTAGAAAAATCTGGACTCCGTAAAACAGAGTTACTACAAATACAATCTTTCAATTTGCCAAATGCTTTCTGTGTTGTATCTGACCACTTAACTTTGTTTGGTGCGTTTTTCTTTGTGAGGTCAGTTAAAGGTACTGATATGTCTGAAAACTGTGGTATGAACTTTCTATAAAAACCTAGCAGACCTAGAAATGACCGAATTTGTTTCTTTGTAACAGGAACCGGAAATTGTCGAATAGCAGAAACATTGTCTTGAACAGGTTTAATGTTACCACTTCCTGCCATGTGACCTAAAAATTATAGCTCTCCGTATCCGACAAAACAATTACTTGGCTTGGCAACGAGCTTTGCCTCTCTTAAGGGTTGAAATACTGATCTCAGGTGCTCAATATGAAACTCCCATGTATCACTGAAAATACCTATATCATCAATAAATGAATCTGCAAATTCATCGAACCTTTCTAAGACTTTGTCCATCATACGGACGAAAGTGGCTTCTGAATTGATCATTCCAAATGGCATCACAGTGAACTGATAGTGCCCAAACGGAGTAATAAATACACTTTTTCGTCTACTTTCTAAATCGAGAGGGACCTGCCAGTACCCTTTTGTTAAATCCAGCTTACTTATGTACCTCGCTTTACTGACCTTATTCAGTATCTCATCCATGCGAGGCATTAATACAGGATCAAAAATAGTCTGTTTGTTTAAATCACGAAAATCTAAACATATGCGGATAGATTGATCTGTTTTCTTAACTAAAACAATAAGGGATGCATAAGAGCTGTCAGAAGGTTCAACTATACCTGTTTTCAGCATATCATGAATCTCTTTCTTGACTTTGTTTCTAAGTGCGTTTGATATCGGATAAGCACGTTTATATA
The DNA here is from genome assembly GCA_002080005.1 of Gigantidas platifrons. Taxonomy (NCBI): domain Eukaryota; kingdom Metazoa; phylum Mollusca; class Bivalvia; order Mytilida; family Modiolidae; genus Gigantidas; species Gigantidas platifrons. Next base: position 258,800 of record MJUT01008853.1, on the reverse strand, counting down.
CTGGCTCTTCTGTTCTATTAACTACTTTATGTTCTATAATATTCGTCACCTGAGGTACATCACTAAATATGTCATCCTACTCTACCATGAGTTCTTTGAGCTGTTTTCTCTCATCAGACGTCAACTCTGGTGATATATGGACGTCGTCTACACTTTCTTTTCTTTGTAAAGCAGGAGAAATAGCTGGATTCTTCTCACTGTCGTCTGTATCTTCATCTGTACTAATGCCTGAAATTACGTTTAAGCACGCAGCAATACTGGTATATGTTTGAACATCTTTATCCTTATCATTATTTACCCTTTCATGCCATACCTTTTGCATGTTAACATGAAAAACCTTTTCTTTTCCTCCTCTAACTTTGACTTTGTAGTCAATTTGTCGGTTACAACAAACGGTACTTTCCAACTAGCTAATAGTTTGGATGTATGTGTAGGCAGTAATATAAGTACATTTTGACCAACTTCTAACTTCCTGTCCCTTGCTTTTCTATCATAGTACAGTTTTTGTTTCTGTTTTGCTTGTTTCTCATTCTCAGTGGCAAGCTCTGCCATTGTTTTCATCTTTTCTCTTTTGTCTAATAAATGACTCAACACAGAATTCTGACATGTACTTGGTTCTTCCTATTTCTCTTTAAGAACTGGTAGAGGACCTCTAATATGCCTGCCATATAATAGTTCAAATGGCGAAAACCCAGTGCTCTTATTTGACACTTCTCTGTATGCGAATAGCAAGTACGGAATATATTCGTCCCATGTATTAGGCTTCGATCTCGCATATGCTTTCAACATTTTCTTCAGTACACCATTAAACTTTTCACAAAGTCCATTGCACATAGCATGTCAAGGACTGGTGCGTAACCTACTTATTTGTAATAATCTACGGGAGGTATTCCCGCATTAACTCCGACATGAAGTTGCTCCCTTGGTCAGTAAGCATTTCTTTAGGTATTCCCATCCTAGAAAATAAACTAATCAAAGCATTAGAAACTGTGCTAGCTTCTTGGTCTTTCAATGCAATTGCCTCTGGATATTTAATAGCATAATCGACGCAAAACAAAATTAAATGATTTTTACTGTCTGTCATAGCAAAGGGCCAGCAAAATCTAAAGCAATGCGCTGAAATGGCTCATCCATAGGTGGCATACTAATCAATGGAGCTGGGGGTACTCTCCCCTTTGCTGTACCTATCTGGCAATCGGGACAAGATCTACAGTACTCTGATATATCATTAAATATACCTGGCAAGAAAAAATGTTGCATAATTCTATCTCTTGTCTTTTAATTTCCAAGATAACCGGCTAACGGAATGTCATGCCCTAACTTAAGTACCATGTCTCTTAATTTTCTTGGCAACACAATCTGGTGAATACTTTCACCACTTGGCTTACTGTAAACTTTATACAGTAAATCGGACAAATAAACAAAGTATGATGACTGATTTTCATAGTGTTCTTCACTAACATACGATCTTACCTTATCTAAAGTTGTGTCTGTCTTCTGTACGTCTATCAGTTGATTTCTGTCACAAATCTTGAATTCTTGAGATATATTTGAAAAACCTATAGGATGAGTTATGGATGTATCATTACTAAGCTTTTCTGTGGTCTCATCTATTTTTTTATCTGCTTCACCTTGCTTTTTCTTTCTAGATTGAGTCTCAACTGCATTAAAAGGAACCGGGTCTTCTGAAACAAAAATATATCTACCTCTAGTCACTGGAACTTCTTCAATACTATGTGGCACAGATGTATTCACATAGTTACCTACTACAAGATCTGCGAACGGTGTATCTAAAATTAGTGCTACAATGTCACCTGAAATAAAAGGAGTGGACACATTAATATACACCTCAGGACACTGCTTTACTGTACCATCCACTAAACATATATATCTAGTATGACCTTTCAAATGATCAGTGTTTGTAAACTTACTGTGAACAAATAGAGTAGAACATCCTGTATCTCTTAAAACAGATACGTCATCGTTATTTATCTTACCTTCAACAATATCAAGTACATGCACTTGTACGTTATTGCCATTACACGAGACACCTGGTAGTTTTACAGTTACACCACTATCATAGCCATCAACAGTATGTTCATACTGAGTATGCATACATAGGCCAAACTTACCTTGTTTATGTCCACTCTCTGCTGGCTTTTTTTTCTTTGAAGGACAATTCGTTGCAATATGTCCTGCTTTCTTAAAAATAAAACAAGTTATAGTCTCTGCTTGTTTTTCTTTGTACTGAAAACTCTTACCTGGATGTTTTGGTCTGTATGGTTTACTTACATGTTCGTTCTTGTGAGCTTGATGAAATGCTTCTGCTTTTTCAATCAGTTCATCAACAGTATTTGGCTTCTATTCTTTTATCCAAAGTTTTAATTCTTTACTACAACTTACCATTAACTGTTCTCTTGCAACTAAATCAGTAAACTTTGCAAAATGATTACCTATCTCTTCGCGATCTAACCAATGCCTTTGAAAACCAACTAATCTAACAGCAAATTCCTTAAATGATTCATCTGAAAGCTGACAGGCACTTCTGAACTTTTCTCTATATGCCTCAGCAGTAAGTTCATATCTAGACAAAATAACAGTCTAAATTGTATCATAATTTATACTGTCCTCGTCTGACAATCTAGAACATGCTTCTAAAGCTTTCCCACAAAGTAAAGGGACTAATCTAAGGGCCCACTCAAGCTTGGGTATTTTATGAAGTACTGCTAACTTTTCAAAAGACTTCAAAAACACATCTGGGTCTTGACCTTCATGAAATTTGGGAAGTTTCGACTTCAAATTGGGAGTAGCATGAGGTTGAACATTACCATGAGCTAATTATTTTTCTCTAAGTTCTAACTCTCTTAAATTTACCTCTCTTTCTATCTCTACTTTTCTCATCTCTCTCTCAGCGGCTCTTTCTTCCCTCTCTGTAGCCTGCATATTCTTTAACATTTCTAGGCATACCTCTAACTTTTCACCCTTGTCTAACAACTCTGATACCCACTTCGGCAATCCACTAGCCATACTATACAATGCAAGATACAAAATACACAAAATATGAAAACAAATATAAATGACAAAAGTATCAATAATATATGTCAAAATATTAACTGTTCTTGTCAACCTTGACAACTGTCTAATATAACTATTGGCACAGTGGTAATCCCACCACTGCCACCATTGTAAAGAGGTAAGTTCTTTGGATTGTCAGGTGGCCAATGTCATACAAAAACCATATTTAAACATATAAATTTAATTAACAAAACATAGGAAAATAAACATAAAACAGATGATATATGCAATTAAATTGTCTACACAATAATACAATATTCACAACAGTGAACATAAACGATATTCATTCAACACACTGAACACATATGGTATTTATTAAAAACACTGAATAAATACAATACATATAAACGGTATGCCGGAAACATACCATCTAGCACACACGTATTTCTGGTATAGTTAAACGTTGCGGTACTGTAGAAATTCACAAATTGGACTGGGTTGTTCCCCTTGGATAATTTATAAATACGGATGGATTAATTTCACATAAATGTAGATTTGAACTGATGACGAGGACACTAGAATGATTAAACTATCGCGTCACTGCTGTATCCAGCGAACCGTGACTAATATGACTGCATAAATAAAATGTGTTCAGCACGGACTTCATGTTTGTAATATATACGGACTCTTATGTTCCAGATTTATGACGGCATCTTAACGATAATAATATCACCTATACTGGGCGTTGTGACATCAATTTATGTACACCAAAATCGGTACCATTTCAACACAGATACCATTTACACGGCTAACAAATTTGCTACAAGCATACCAAAAACCAGGCATAAAAACCCATGAGCGTAATGAACCGTTGCCTATGAATATCCATGTCCTGAATTTGACAATTATAATATTCAAACTGCATGTTCCTCACAAAGCGTGTGCTTCACGCTAAAACCATGTGCCGACTGACAATATGTCTCACCTGAGCAATTTATACAGTGTGCGATCACGAGATTTATGAGTTTTCCTGTTGGGTCTGTTTGATTTCAATTTACCTGTTCGGTCTGTTTGATTTGAAAACATCACCGGCGTCTACGAAAAATGAACATTTCATATTATCCAGTATATAATATATTAATACATCATGCAAATTCGTTACAGTGCAATAAAAAAACACTTTTCCGGAAAAAGAAGGAATTTAGTTCGACTTTTTAAAGACAGTTATTCGTTAATATTTGTGTTTTTTTCCATGCTTTGTTGACAGGCCTTCGCAGTTGACATTTCTGTCAAAAGGCGTGATTTGTTAACGATTTTATCAGAATTCTTGTGCTCAGTTATAACGATTATTACCACGTTGAAGTAAGACACTTTTGGACATGGTCCTCGCATTTCTGCTATTCTAAAAATAAACTTTGATGCTTGTAAAATTTCTTTAAAAGTTGGCATTTCTGTCAAAATGAATGTTTAAAGATTTTCTTTCATACTTTATGTGATAAATTCGACTCCGTGATTTCAAGTAAATATGACTGTTATTTCAAGTTCCTTCACGTTTCTGGTATGTGTGTAAGTTATTTTCGACGCTGGAAATCCTTTAAAAAGTTGTAACTTTTGTCAAAATGATTTGTCTACTGTCGTATTGGTGTACTAGTTAGTAATTTTTTTTTTTTCGGGAGTTTTAAAAAACCGCCATTACCTGAAATTGTTGGAACAGGGAAGGACGAAAACGAGACTAAAAAGGGAACACATGATTTTGTTTCCCTTCATAGCTTAAATCAAATCAATTTAAGTAATTTAATATTAAATGAATATTTCTGATGCTGGAATGAAATAATTTTCGTGATAGTTACTTTAATTAATGTGTCTAAATCTCTTAAAAGTTGCTGATAATAGACGGTCACTGAAAGCTTCTGAATGATTTTAGCTTTCTGAAAGGGGGTTCCCCTAACAAAATCGATATAAAAAAATCACACAGACGTTTTTTTTTCCAATGGGAGAATAGTTCCAGAAACAGCAAGTCCCCTGAAGACACCGATCGCCATATAAAAGTATTGTTTTTCTACATGTAAGTATTGTAACTACATGTTGTATATTGAAGACTTTGCACCTGGCTTATTCTCATAATATATTCTTTCACAAATAAAGAATATATGTTTACTTTTTTAGATCTTTGTTCAAATACATAATATACTTTGCAAATAGAAAATCCTAAAATGTAAAAAAGAAAACAAAATAGTTGAAATAAAAATAATCTTTATCAAATATCTTACACCCAAAAACATTATGTTTTAATGTAACAAAATTTTCTATATTACATTTTTCAATATTTGTTGTATTTCACCTAAATTTTTTTCAGATAGGGACAAGAAATAAAGTAATGTAGATAGTCTTCATCTTGACTACATAAAGTACATTAGCTATTATTAGCCATTCTCGATTTCATTTCATTAATAGTTTCTTAATAGTCGAATTATTTTTAGCAGTTCAAAAAATTATTATCTCTAGTAAGCGATTCACACCTTCAGGTCTTTTGTTTTTTTTTCTCTCCCTTACATTGTTTCTTTTTTCTCTCTCTTGTGCACTTCTCTTTCATCACTTAGTTTTTCTATCTAATTGGAAAATATTACATTTATATCTATTCAGAATAACATTGTTCCTTATAATTTAAAATTTGATATTGTATAAACTTCGAGACCAGTTTGATTATTGTAAAGAGATATACCAGGGAAACAAATTAATATACGTTTTTCTAAACTTGTTTTCAAATCCCTTTAATTATTTGTATTGTATCATACATTTGTATTACAATTTATGTTATTGTACAATATTTATTAATTAATAAAATATGTTTAAATTAAATTGATAGAGTCTTTAATAGTCTTTATGTAGGAATATGGGTGATTGAACTTAGTTACAATACGGCTCCCATATTTATAATACCATTGAGGTATAACCTGCAAATCCGAGATGTTTAACACTCGATCATTTTTTTTTGTGATTTCAACGGGTGGGATTATTAGAGGAGATCATCTACATGTGACCAAATCGTCAATTACAGGTGAAATTGTAGCTACATGACGAACTTACTGCTTTGTATATAAAGATAACATTGTTTCAAACCATCCTGGATAACTCATGATTTAACATCCAAATGTGCACTGATTATTTTAGTTAGCATATACTTATTATATTTATTCCTGTCATATTCTCTATTCGATTATCTGATTGTTAAATAGAGGAGGTTATTTGACAGGATCCGCATGAACAGGTTCTTTTAAGCTATAGGATAAATCATTATCTGTTTCTCATGAATGAGGATAACAGTTTGGGGATTTTCACGACAGGAAGCTATGTATTTGAATTGTTTTGTATCTTCTCGGTATCAGAGTCTAGTTTGTATTTTTCAACCTAAGATCTGTAGAGTTAGATTGATTGTCTGTCAGGTGAAGGTCGTTCTCGAGTTGGTGGCGTATTACTTTGGATCAATGGTTAATCCCTATCATCATTCGGTGGTGGTCGTCCAACTCTTCTCTTGGCCCATGAACATGTTTTAGTCGAAAAGCTTTTACATGGTCTTGTGCTCCATTTGAAAAAATCTTTGTATACAGAAATTTCGCTACAAGATTAGAGTATTAGGAACGCGATTGAAACACTCCCACCAGTGGCTGAAACTATCTACTATGCGCAACATGTATTGTTACCCTACTTTTTCTTCTGGAAGTCCAGAGATGGTATTGATATGCTTTGATTGATACGTTGATTAGTTTTCATGGAGTACTCCAGATACCACAGAATTAAATCTGACTTCTATGTAGTATTATAACTTAAAATTAAGTATCTTTTTAGATACTTAATACAAAAACCAACCAAAGCAGATAATATGAAAATGTTATCATTTCGTTTCAGTTCCTGTATCATCAGTTACACTTTTATCGACGCCAACAGATAAAAATCCAGTAGAAATTGTTTCAAATAGAAATCACACATTTTCTTGTAAAACGAACGCTGCACGGCCATCCAGTAGGATCCAGTGGTATTTATCTACCACAAATATAACTACTTCAGCTTCACCACAACCTGATGTTTGTAACACCGACTGTAGTGATGACAAAGTAATATCATCTAGTGTACTAACGTATACAGGGAATATAAATGATGACGGCAAGATATTGTACTGTACAGCTGTTAACATAGAGGGACAGAATGTGGTTAGATCTTCAAACAAGACTATAGTCATATGGTGTAAGTATTATTAAATATATAATTGACGATATTGATGTAGATGGAAATATGATTTTTCCATCAAAATGTGTATTTATTGTTCGTTCTCTTTATTCATACTTTCTAAGATGCATACTTTTTTCAATTTATTTAGTTGAAACAGTCTATTTTCTTGCACCTCTCCACTCCAATAATGTAGTTGTACTGTACCCTATCATTCATAGAGACTAGATAAATTGTAAAATATATGAGAAAAGAAACTGAAAATATTGACGTTTATTTTTTATATTGTTGATATATATGTCTACAATGTTAGCTTACCTTTGACTATTTCAGTATAATAATACACTGCACACTGAGTTTTGTATTTTCAGTGTAAAATAATAGATTTAGAAGCATACTATATTGATGTATTTCTTTGTCAAGAAAGGTAGTACATTGTGTATATTTTGTCAACTAATTGATTGATTGATTGATTAATTGATTGATTGATTGGTGCTCAACAGTAATTCATAAAACTAATGCATATATTATAATATAAAACCCAGCAGAACTAATGTAAGGCTTTAATAGAGTGAAATATTTGATTCTTTTACGAATATAAGCCATCACCATGATCAATCGTGGGGCGCAATTTATTCTAGGAAGTAGAGTCATGAACACTACAACATGATTTACCGATTCTTCTGTTTTTTAATTTACTATTTTATATAGCCAATCTACTGTGGAATACATGTAGCCCATAACGACTTCAATAAAATAGTTTGTTGATGTTGTATTGTTTCTCATTTCTGGTTTTATATTCTATTAAAGTTGTTGTTTTTTGTTGTTGTATGATATTGAATTTGAAAAAAAAATGAAACAACATTAAAATAATATGAAATCTATTATTAATCGTTAAATTTACACGGTGTCCACTAATATTATTGCTTTTGCACAAGCATATGATATGCTTAGTTCTATTTGAACATCTAAAGGCGTCTAAAATGACCACAGTAGTTGTAAGTCGAATGAATTCCGAACAGCTCAGAAAATATAATATTTAACAAATAACAATATGTAAAAAAATTCGTTACGTTACTTTTCCCTTTTTGACAAGTATTATTTAATTAAGATCCCCGAGGAACTGTATTATATAATATGTTGTATGATTCCTCTGATTAAACTTTAATAATGACTGTATCATAGGACTATAATACTCTAAAATTATAACCACTTAGTCTCGTCCGTACTATACCGTTCGAACGACGATCAAAATCGCGACTGCTCAACTATTTCATCATTTCTTTATATCTTCATTATGTACATAGGTCAAGTGTTTGTTCTAAATTCAAGATGTTTAATTTGATCTAAAGTGGACAAAGAATTGCTTACCAGATATTATTGCTATATTCTAACATGACGTCCTTCTTTCGCTTTGTTAACAAACGAGCGATTTATCGACTGGGTGTAGCTTAATTAACACATGTGCCAGTGCATATGACGGACTTTCTCGTCATAAATGTACATGTTGATGTATTATCGTCTGCTCGAATTTGGCAGCATAAATTGTGTGCGACATTGTCCGCAAACGTAAATATAAATTACCGTCTTCCAATCAAAGTATAGTACCGTATTTGTACTCTTAGACATATCATAATCGAAATAATTCATGGAAGCCAGAACGTGTTTTGAGTTTGGCGGATATTAATAAATTTTATCCCGAGCCTCTGATCTCGTCACTACAGGAAAGCTGTTCCCGAGGTAGAGGCAATAATATATCTAGTACATACCATCTCATTCTGCTACGCTGAGTTAAATTCGTTGGCATTTACATCGCCAAGCCATCTCTATGTTAGAGGACGTAATTCTTGCAAAAATATATATAAATATAACGCGGCAATAAATATTCCACATCCCTGAAATAGTTTTAAAAGGGATAGTTTCATTCGATTTAGCAAACACTCTAAAAAAGTAGAAATAGTAGACACTAAATATCCTGTCAAAATAGAGCATTTTTTTATATGTTATATACCATGTGATTATTAATAAAACTAAGGTTCTCCTCCCTCAGACATAGGTAACCTTAGCCGAGTGTTGGCTATCCGGATTAGGCACGTTGATTGTATTGCTCCCGAAAATTTAAATTATGTGTCTTTCCACTCTTTCGATTTTGAACATACCTGATGAGGGTTATTGCAGAAACGCATCGTACACACTAAAATTGATATCTACGTTTGTATTACTAGACCGATACCTCAGCTGGTGGACCATTAGTCCCCAAGGGTATTATCCTCCCAGCAGTCAATGCTTCGGCACTGACATGGTTTATTAGGTATAAGTATTTCTGTAATTTATAGTTCCTACATATTGTAATAACACTTAGTTTGTCCTCCCTGAAGCATAGGTGACCTTATCCGATTTTGGCTATCCGGGGTAGGCCCTTTGGTTTTATTGTTCCCAAAACTTATTTGGCTTTCTAATCTTTAGATTTTGAGCTTACCTGTAGAAGGTTATTATAGAAACGCGTTTTTATCATAGCAGCAAAGCATATAGTGACTCATATTGAAAAGGGTAATCTTCTACAGAATGGACAGCTGGATTAGAATGACCTCCAGAAGTCAGTTAACAAAAATCGACTCATTAATAGATTTTTCTGTGATACAATGTTCTGGAATACCCTCTGTATTGTGTTGTGTCCTCTCAAGTCCTACATATTGTTCAGTTGGTCCTAATATGGTAACTATCACACCATCAACTCAGTCTTACACATTAAATGAGACAGAAAATCTGAATCAAATCCGGTGTACTGCTGACTGTATACCTGTTTGTACAATGACATGGAGTGAACCCACATGTCTTAACCCACAGAACATAAACAGGAATCAGACAGGAACCTATTTATAATTGTCTAATATAATGATTCACTTAACATGGCCAATATGGGCACTTTGGATACATATACACTTCGACAAAAGGTACGAGCTATTCAGTATTTAAAAAAAAATGATGACAGAAGTTGAACCCGAAATGCTTTTTTATGTTATCTGACTTTGGATAAGATAACGGACTACTCTTTTAGTCGTATGTGACGTTGCTTATGAAATCAAGTTGTTGGTCATTCCAAGTGGAAAAAGGAAGATAACACGAATATCTTAAAACTTCAAAAAACTGTTTTATTTGCTTATTGGTTTTCAAAAATTTAAGAAAACAGACGAGTCATATTTTTTTTCAGAACTTTTGAATGAATGCATAGAGAAGCCGTATCCAAGCATTATGGATTTCGTTGGTTCATTATATCGCCAACATATCCCTATATGTGCTCGATTGCGTTCATATCAACGGACTGCCATTGAAATGTGTCAAACGCCTCCCACTGCCTGAATTTTCTAACGATCTTACGTTATCGTCAATACTGATCAGCCTGTCGGTCAATAGATGATTATCAAAATGGGTACAACGTCATTAACGTTGCATTGTTACATATGTAAGTCTAACATCTCGTTCCCGTCACGTTTCTATGATCCCAGACTCGAACTCGGCAATACACCTTGCGCGCAGGCGATGCTCATTGATCCATCGGTTAACATTCCTTACAAATACACCCCCCCCCCATCATACAAATCAATTCATCTCGAATACGAGCTGATGATGGTACATGATGTTACCCGGCGCACCGCATTATTAGCCTTTCTAGTAGTAGCTTTGCGGGGCCTGTCAGACCGTGGACGTTGAAAAACCAGTCTCTTGCAAACCCTGCATAATAATTAGAAAATAGTGTTATCCTATTTGCCCTGCCACCATTATATTGATAAAACCTGTTTCTGATATGCCAGCAGATTTCAGTCTCTTTACTAAAGTCAATTCTCACCTAACAATAAATGAGCGATGAGAACACTCTTTGCGAAAATCATCAACTGGCAAACACACGTTAGGTGTAATTAGATATATCACCAATTGTAAACCGGTTTAAATCGCACACCACTTGATTGATCGATTACGTATTATACATTTATTTAAAGTTTATTATTAATACAGGTATTCTTTACACCAATCGCCTTTTAAGTATATATATAAAGTCTAAGGGAATCAACCAACCAGAGAACTTACTAGGTAACCTGTCACCTGACTATTTAGTGAGTGGTAATTATACCACCCTATCTCTACATTGAAATGAGAGAGTTTTTATAGTTGAATTTTTAATACGTCACACTTTGTCACCTAACTATTTAGTGAGTTGTAATTATACCAGCTAATTTTTACAAACTCAGTCTAATTTTGATAGACACTGAAGAAGATCATTTGTTGATCGAAAATGTTGTCAATTTATTTTTGTAACATCTTTATCGGTATCGTTGCACAATCGTCCAGGGCCAATATGGGTAGAGGGATGATACATTGTAACCAGGCCAATATGGAAATGTCCATGTATTAAACTATTTATTACATACTTCCGACATCAAGAAAAGAGACACCCATAT
>MJUT01008853.1:196015-234002 GCA_002080005.1 Gigantidas platifrons | reverse complement strand
TTACCAAGTATAGGGATCTCTATGTTTTTTATCTACACATATATTGAATTCAAAATTTGAAATAACAAAAAAAGAGTAAACACTGAATTTTATATATTTTACCACATAATCCATGAAGTAAAAATAGAATGTGAATATGCATACGGGTATCACTAGTTTCCTCTTGAGGCATATTGTTTTTGTTTTATAATGGATATGGTTTTCCACTTATCTTTGTGTTAATTCGATGCATGTGTAGAAATTAAATTCATATAGTGATTTGCACAAATAAAATCATAATCGATTAATATTCGACTATGCCTCACCAACTGTTACCGATAATCGATTATGGATTTGCCAATCAGTAGTCTCCCGATAATGCACGTCCTAAAAACTTGAGGAATTTATCTCGAAAATAAATCGATGGTTTCAGCAATATGGTGTTTAATGTTAGTTTAAAATTTCTGCTAAGTTTGACTGACGGCTATACATATTGGTGTCATACGTTAGTCTTAGAATTCTTACAAACAATGATCTACAATACATACCACACATAACTGAAGATCGAGTGACACGAACCCTACAATGAATATACAAAAAGGTAATCAGAGGCAGTAATCGGAAAATGACAATACAATGGCTAAAATAATAAATGAGAAAAGACATACCATTGTTCACAAGCGACTACACATTCAAATTACAGATTTTTTAACACACCACCCTCAATTTAATGTTGAAAGTGGTGTCAAACACTTATCATCTTAACCTAAATTTTTATTGAGGTTTTATTGAACTTATAATTGATGTAAATCAGCTCTTCCTGAAGTACTGAAGAAATAAGATCTCACTTGAATAAGATGCATGTCTACATTGTATGTTATAGATGCACCAAGCAAAATCCCAAGTATACAACAGATACCACAAGGTCCCATCATGGTTGATACAAATGTTACATTAATATGTACGGTGACAAATGGAAATCCTTTAGCCATGCTGTCCTGGAATTGTACCGGCACTACCTTAAGCAGCACGGTGGGGAATACAACATCACGGAGTGTTTTGCTTACTGTGAATAAAACCAATATAATGTGTATTTGTTCAGCAATTCACCCAGTCTCCTCTTACAGACCAAGAGTTGAACATACTATGCATGCTTATTGTGAGTACAATTTTATAACATATTATGTAACAATTTGTTTTCTGATTCACCAAACAAGTATATAATATAAACAGTATAATTACAGTGGAAATACGCAGGAAGTATTTACCGGTGGTATCTAATTCCTGACACTTCACAAATAAAGGACAACATTAAAACATATTTAATATTTCCTCTGCAATATGCATTTCATTCAATATATATAAATACATGGACAACTTATATGCATATCTAATTATAGATGAGAAATTTCCGTTTGCATATATCGCACAATGCAATGCAATTGCCACTGATCAGGCACCGTTCGTTTTATAGAAGTCTTTAAGTTTGGAAGAATTAAACGATTCGTTTGTTCGCCCCTTTTAGTTGTACCTGACATTTGTAAGACTCCGTAGCGTCTACTTAACTGGTTGTACTGTCTATGGTTCAAGTAAATAAGCACCAAGTTTGTGAAGATATGTGGTGTTATTGGGTAGAAGCGAAATTGTGCAGGTTTTTCTCATCGTCTCTTTATATACATAGTAATCGAAAGGATAAAGTGTAAGACATTAATGTAGATATTACACATATTTTCCTGTTATCTTTTTGGGATACATATATTCCATTTGTTCAAAACCAGTGCTGAACAATACCAATAATGCAGGATTTTACATATTAAATATTCATTGATAACTACAATATGTCTATATGTCTATGTCCGAGGTCCTATGGTAGTTACATTTACGTCTACAGATGTATTCAGTGCCTATCGACTTGAAAATGAAAAATTCGACCCCAAGTGCCAATGTCTGCGCAATCGAATCTTATGCGATTACGCTTATCATTGACTTGAGATAGTTAGGTTGTTTTCCTCTCCGAGTACAGCAGTTCATTCCCCAAACAAGACTGGAACACCGGTATAACTCAAATACCAAATTCACTTCTACAATACATTTTAAAATACGTGTACCAGTAATCCATGATAAGAAGTACATCAACTGTTACCAGTTGCATACGGACGATTCTAAAATATTGGTACATATATTCAGGATCCTCAACCTACAGAGATTTCTTTGATTTTAACATCATTGCTTGTACTTCACAATTTTCAATCTGCTTTCAGCTATTGATTCCAAAGCCGACATTGAGTGTAACGCATCAGCTACAGTAATCATACGTTGTAGCCTGACACCTCAAGGGGCACCAGTGAATCCCGTCAAGTGGCTCCACCATTTCAAGAATAGAACTATCCGCTCCCTTCGAGGAGACATTTCAGGATCAGATTTTACGCTAACATTACCATTTTGTAATTACCAAGATATTGGAAGCTATTCTTGTGTATGGAATACTTCCTATGAATTAGTTCACAAACTTGTCATCGTTAGCGTTAGTGGTATATATTTATTGTTCCGACAGAGCAGTATATTTTGTTTTTCATTTTATTTGCATTTAAGATCATGCACTTTTTAATTTGACTCATTTGATAGCAATAACTGGTATATGTAGGGGTTATAGTTAGGGTTATGGTATTTAGCTTTCAAGAAAATAATAAAGATACCAAAGGGGTAATGAAAAACAGTAAATCCAAAGAGGACAGGCAATACAATAGCCAAAAGAAAATGGACAAAACGACAAACAGCGTTCCTCAAAACATTACAAGGAAAACTAAGCAAAACGAACCCCATGGGTTAATCTAACATAAAGTATGGTTTTATGGAAATACAGGATGTTAACCATTAGATGTAATCCATGTCATACACGATGTACTTTGGTCAGCTACACATTTGCTATGTCTTCAATAAATACACGAACACTACGTCAATTGTTATAGATATATATCAATCGACAACGCTGTTATTATAGCTTACATTGATTGCACATAAGATGTTCTGATCTTTTCAGTTTGCTTCGGTTTGGCAAATTAGCATAACTGATTCTGTACATTACAAATCAAAATAAGTCAGGAGACCAGATAACAAAATATAGTTAAGACACCAATAGGGAAATCAGAAGCCGTAAATCGAAGGACAAAAAATGCTATGGCAAATATAAAACAAAAAAAACAAAAAAAGGAATAGGTATGATCTACATAATACTGCACAGAAAGATAAATATTGAGCATCACGAACCCCACTAATAAAAGGGTTGAACTCAAGTGCGGAAGGATAAGCAGTTTTTCCTCAATAGCGGCACTCGTCGTGTAACTATTCTTGAGTGGAAAACAAATTAAACGCATAATTACATCCATCACTTTCTAATTTTTAGTCATCTATTGATGTGATATTTATACTTTGCGGATTTGGAATTACACATTTTAGGAAGCAATGCGTCAATTCCAGACCCTTAATCCAATGAGCTCTCGTGTGAAAGTCATAGGATCATACAACTATCGCTTAGAATAAAATTCCCACATTGCAATGGGTATGTACATGTATTACTGCGAGCACACAGAAAGGAATGTGAAATAAAATAAAAACAAAAAATACCCCACTGTCGGAACAATTATAAAACCAAATATTAAAATCGTTCAAAGAATATTAAGAAATAATATATTACGTATCCCTCTAAAACAAGAAACGAAACAGAAACGAAACGCAACGAAACGAAACGAAACCTGGCGAAATGAAACGAAACCGTGCGAAACGAAACGAAACGAAACGGAACCGGTCGAAACGAAACGAAACGAAATGGAAATCGAATCAAAATAAAATTGAAACGAAACAACACGAGAGGAAAAAAATCAACCAAATTCATTCCTATTTATATATACTTCATGTGCATATATTAAACACGTTTGAAAATAAACCTAATGAAACGAGCAGAACTAGAAGTACGTTACTTATCACGAACAGATAGTGCTAAATTATGTTATGAGAGATGAAAAGGTTCGAAATATGTAATAAACACCGTTGCTACACTTCTAAAAACTTGTGTCAAGACAAATCCAGAAAAAAATGAAATCGAATAAAAAACAAATACAAAGTACTCCGTAAAGTGTTATTTTAGGGAGAGTTACACAAATTTCATTGGCATGTTCTCAAGAGTTCTTGTCAAGCGGAATTTAACGAAATAAAACTCGCTGAAATCAGACAAAAATGAAGAACAAAATCGGTTGCACCAAGTGCATAATACGCCCCGCATAATACGCTCATTTATACAATAGCTCTACAAAGTTTAAAGCGAATTGGTAAATAACCCGCAAAGTTTGAAGTTTGGGAAAATAGTTGGCTAATTTATTTGAACCCATACGTCAGTCCGTTGGCTTTTTTAAAAACGATCAGTATAAAGTGATGGGTTTAGTCTGTACGTCCGTCCATCCGTTACCAAATGTGCACTCCCAACTCATTCTAAACTATTTAACTGGTCCATGAAACTTTCGGAGAATCTTGATTATATTTCCATTTTGCACCTCTTATTCCATTTTCTATCACATTTTGGTTTGGTTTTTTTCGGGGGGAGGGTATAATTTCTACTTTTATAGATGCTCGTCATACCCTTCACGGACAATGTGATCATGTTATGCTTTGACATGTCCGTTGGATTTTCATCACACTGTTATTTCTTTACATTCCCTATTTATATGCAATCTTTCTAATATCAGCAAGTGGGAATCAATTGAACCACAAAACGGCAAGAAAATCGTAATTAAAATGACCCATTTTTGTCGCTTTGAGACAGTTTTGTTTTCACTTTGGCCTAAAAAAAATATCTGCAATAATTCTCAAATTGTGTGTAATAAAAAGACTGTTTAATAAGACTGCCGAGAGAATGACCCTTCACGCGTACATTTCGTGTCAACATATCAATATATTTATACGATAAGTTAATCACGTGCCTCGCGCAGAGTAGATCATGCAAACCCTTCCGATGCACCTGGTGATACTCCCGGTTTTTGTGTGAGGGTTCAGATTGCCAGTGCTTTTATTTTTTTATGGCGTTCGTTTTCAAATTTGTTTATTTGTTTTGTCCTTATTGTTTCAGCAGTATAATATGGGTGAGGTGGGAGAAGAAAGTCATTTTCTATCATTTTGTAATCAAAACACGGAGGGAGGACAGACACAATCTAAATAAACTCATAATTCAAAGTTGTCCTAACCTTTTAAACGTGAATTCACAAGAACAATTTATTTGGTTAATGACTTGTAAAAAACACAACTGTATAGAAAATAAGAAGTCAGTTTATCCAGAGAAATTATAAATGAGCATGTCAGTATTTCATTTTATTGTTAACTTTACATTGCTTGCAGTTCTGGATCTGACACGGGGAAACACCATCTCCTGATGTCTTTCCAAGTATTGCAACCAGTGGCAATACACCCACACTAATCATGATCGTTATAACATGTCTTCGCCTTTTGTGGGCCCTTGATTGGAACAATAAAGTTATGTTATGTTGTCGTCTCTATTTGTGTAATCTCTGTATCACCATTTTGTTTTGGACTTAGGATTTGCTGGATTATCCCTTTGGCTTGTTGCTTTGATATGAAGAACTCCCCTGTCCACAGTTCACCGAACCGTTAATACCAGTGACAGGCATCAACGTAGCTTTGCCAAAATTTAATCTATGGGAATGTATTAGATATATTTCGAAACATTATCCTTTTTGACGTTTCGGTTTTGTTTCTCAGTTTTGTTTCATTTCGTTTCGATCCACTTTTTCGTTTCGTTTCGTTTCGTTTCGATTTCCATTTCGTTTCGTTTCGATTCACTTTTTTCGTTTCGTTTCGTTTCGTTTCTTCCGGTTCCGTTTCGTTTCGCTTCGCCAGGTTTCGTTTCGTTTCGTTGCGTTTCGTTTCTGTTTCGTTTCTTGTTTTAGAGGGACCCATATATTACAGATAATTATGCTATTTTTCATAGATTTTCCAGGAGAGGAAGAAATTTCGTTATTTGTTGTTCGTGCGCATAATCAAAATGGCCAAAACTTTCGGTTTCTTTGTTTATGCAACAGCGAAATGTTTTACCACATTTCATACTGTTAAGAGCGAGCTATTGCACTACAAATTATCCAAAACAAAGTACTTGTGCATAGACAATATTAGAACATAAGATAATTGTTTCAATAAAAAAGACTAGCATATGAGTGTGAATAATAATAATTATGATGAGATATTGGATCAAAGACTTTACCACTGTTTACCTGCTATGTATTCAGGTGGAATTGTCTATGATCTAACATTTAGATGATGTCATGTCCATCTCTAATATATGATTAGCATTATAGATATACAAACACACGGTTAGGGAGGTTGAAAGCCATAAAACTAGCTTAATCTTGCCTGTACCAAGTGAGGAGAGTAAGAGGTCATGTAAATGTATGTTAAGTCTATTGATTTTACATTTGGTTCTACAATTGTATGATTTTGGAAGCGCTCTGGCAGTGTAGTATTTATTTTCATTCTATGAGAAACGATACAGAATATTTGTATTCTAATATTATATGAACATCGCATACATTATGTTTGAGTTCTATTGTTACTCATTACTATTTCTTATGTAATAGTGATAAATGAGTAACAATTCATTTCTGCACTTAATAATATTTTATTTGCAGGACCTCCCATTATTTCTGATCAAACAGTTGTGGTAAAAGAAATTGAAGTGTTAGTGTCCTCTCTGTTTTATGCCGTGCCACATCCTGAAAATCCTATCTGGTACGCGGCTGGGAATGTGCTACCAATAGGAAAGAAATATCGATCATCAACGTTTCCAACGAAGATTATGTTAAGACTTTATAATGAAATTGTTGATCTCGATGGATATATTAGCACACTTTTTATCGATGAATTTCACAGCATAGACCAGGGAACATACACATGTACAATTAGAAATCCATTCGGATCTTTAAATGTTGACATTGATACCAGGGAAACGACACAAAGTAAAACAGGTATTGATAATGCACAAAACCAGAGGTTCCATGTCTTCTGTAATATCATTTGGTTTGAATTACTAATAGTCAGTCAGTAGATATTGCGAAATTTCTTCGCCATTTTAATACATATACTTTATAATATACCCGTTGAGTAAATGATTCTGTCTTTCAAAATTTTGTTATTGTTTGTCGTTTGTTCAACGTATATTCGTTGTTCTTATACACACGGTCCTCACAGTTTACAGAATACACAACGTTTGGATTAGTGTTCATGTGTTTGGATTGGTGTGCAAGTGGTTTTTCGTTATCACCAGATTACGGTCATTGAAGCAAGACAATTTTTTACAAATGTGTGGAAAAACGAACCAACTGAGAAATGTAATCGCCATATGAACGGAAAAAATAACGTGACGTCATGCACAAAATGTAGTCTCCCTGAGAATATTGTACACATTTTAATTCAACCCTTGTTTGCTTAAAATTCGTTTTTATTGAAATATTAGATACATTTTTACCTACATAGTATTATGGTACAAGACTTTATATCAGGTCTTGTCTGTTGCGTGAATTAACCGCATCACAACTCGTCACTATCGCGACTCATAGTGATACTGGTTCACACAACAGGCTAGACCTGATATAAAGTCTTGTACTACCAAACTATGTATGTAATGGGTATCTATAGACCTACAAATATACGGTATATTGATCGAGCACGAATATATTTATAGGTCTATAAATCCATTTATCTAACATTTTGTACGTTTCCCTTTGAATTTAAAGAAAGTAGCCTGTCTGATACAAGATATTGTATCATCACACTGTCGTGATAAAAGAATGGCGCGACGTTGCAGGAGGACTTCTCTGTCGAACTATTTTGTCATGGCGTCATATCGCTGGAATGCGGGGAAAACACGTCAATGTAATCAAAGCAAAAGACTGAACTGCAACGAATAACCTAACGTCATGCAGAAAATGTAGTCTCCCCCAGAGTATTGTGCACATTTGTTAATTTTATTTCGACCCTTGTTATTTGCTTAAAATTTGTTTTTATTGAAATGTTAGATAAACTTATTACAAACATAGTGTGTTGGTGCAAAATTTTACATCAAGTCTTGCCTGTTGTGTGAACAAGCCGCATCACAACCCGTCGTGATAGCGACTCGTAGTGATACAGGTTCACACAACAGGCTCGACCTGATACAAAGTCTTGTACCACCACACTATGTATGTAATTGGTATGTAAGGACCGAAATAGTAGGCTATGCAAAAAACAAATGTAATTGTTCTGTCATTTTTCAATATTATTATATAAATATTGAAATTTTGAAATTTTATGAAAGTTGTGAAATTTTTGAAACTTTTTTGAAATTTCAAAATGAAATTTTTTTTTAAAAATTTCAGTTTTCATAAAATGTGTATTTTATAATTTTGATTTTTTTTTGTAAATTTTGTCCTTTTTTGTATATTGCATGGGTGTTACTATAATTAGTAACATCCGTGCAATGCTACTTTTGGTGTTGCTATAATTAGTTACATCCATGCAATACTACTTTTTTGTGTTACTATAATTAGTAACGTCTGTGCAATGCTACTTTTAATAGAACGTCATGTGACCCATTTTCACCCAATCAACATTTCAAAATAACATACAAAAATGATAAATATGAGAAGTTATTTACGTTCCTATCCGTAGATATGGTGATTTTAATACTCTGAAGTACGTAAATAACGAATTTATCCCCGGTTATGGTGAAAAATAAGACATTTTGGACCCAAGTGGACCGCGTAAAAGTGACGTTTTCTTTGTTGTTGGAAAGAATATGCCAAAGATATGAAAGTTTTGAGTGTTTTCTACCCGGTGTAGGGTAATACCTTTGGTAGAACCCTACAGTTGATCACATTAACAGCTTTATATTCAATACATGACCAAAATCAACTAAATTTGATGTAGGCGCACAGCGTCGCGAGCTTTGACGTCATGTATTTTCCACATCTTAAAAATTATAACAACTTTTGATTGTTTGAATGGCTACTTACACCCGGTAATATGGCATAGCAACACCCGGGAATATGAGTTTTTTATGCCGGGGTTTTAACCAACCAAAATTTGTTATAATTTTCAAGTCAGGCATAAATATATATGTATATATATAAAGAAGGCAGGGTTGAGATGATATTATCAGGTTTAATCGGATTCTTAAATTGCTATTCTCTGTGTAGCAATTCGGGATATGCATGAATAATTCATATCGCTGTGCTGTGCTATAATGTTCACCAACACTGTTTTTTGTTTATTTCTATATGAATATAATTCAGTGAAGAAATAAAAAAAGTATCACCTCTAAAAGGAATCTCTTTAAATAGCAGAGATGTACATAGTATGTATATTGTGTTTTGTAGATGAATGTTCCAGTACAGAGCTTTCAGTTGGTGTCTTTGTTGGTTCGCTTGTCGCCTGTATCATAGCTGCAGTTGCTGTTTCAACATGTCTTCAGATGATCATTTGTCAACAGATCAAAAGTTTGTATACTTTCAACATGTGTGAACTGCATTTTATCTACAATATACGCCAATTCGCATAGCTAAACAGGCCATGTAGATTTATTTTATCAATCGGTTTCACGAAAGATGTTTTCGTCTATTCTATTTATTTCAGAAAAAAATGACACCGTATTTGATAACCAATTGTGTTAAAATGCAATGACCAATTACTATGTTCTAAACCTGGCACATGCACTTCCGAAAAGATGAAGCACAAACAAAACAAACGCCCTACTAAAAAAAACGGCAAAGAATTAATCCACAGCGAAATGAAACACACGATTAAACTTTCTAGTATACAACATGTGTATTGTCTGTTTTTCTACAATATACTGATTCTTATTGCCCTTTTGTTATCTTCTAACTCTTCTAATATTACGTTCGCACGCTCTTCTATGCAATTATGTTGTGTAGCGAGATGCCAAACTTAAAAACCAAACATGTCAGCACACGATGTCAGCAGTAAGAAATTAATTACGCTTTAATTACTACTGAATAAAACAATAAGCGTACTGAGACATTTAAGTATGTTTATTTTCATGTTTCAGAAAGCAAGCGATTAGCTAAAGAACGGTAAGTCGCTTTTATTTTATGCACTATATAGAAATAAAATAGTTTATAGCTCATCCTAAACACTAAAGTGTTCTTTTCCCAAATATTGTTTTTATATTTACTTCTTCTCTTACATACTTATCCTATTCTCTTAAGCTATTAATTGTTAAATATCCAGGGTGACACAATTGCTCCGTTGTCCATGTTTATACGAGAAGCATAATATCCCACTTTCCGTCATAAAATCACAGTCGCGTATGTATCGGTATAGTTTATCGTAATATGTATGATACTTTACGCCATTATTTTATTTTCCAGAAGCAACCAGTACCAGGATATAACAATGTCTACAACAACAAATGTTTATGATACGGTTAATGAGTGAGATTTAGCTATGTGCAGAGACCACTAAGCATACCATAGTGCAAGCGATTATATGTAGAGATATAAATAATAATTTACGATAGACATTTTTATATCCATTAAGGCACTTGCTCTAAGTGTGCGTGGGTCTTGACATGAATTTAGTAAATACAACTGATGTGGTTGCTTATTGTTGTAAAAATGTTATGCTTAAAAACGATTTTGAAGGAGTTGATGGAAGCGTAAACTAAAGCAATTTACAATTAAATAATATCTCATATTACATATTAATCAAATGATATTTAATTTCTATAATTCCATTATAGAATAATGGAAGCAAACTGTTTTAAATGAAATATATGAAAGTAATTCAATGTACACTCCACAGAAGAGGAATCATATCTTGAAGCATAAATTTACTGGTCGTTCGGTACATCTCTGGGCTGAACCAACTACTTGATCAAGAGTAGGTTTTATTTATTTATTTATTTATAATTTTAACCAAACCAGTGGTACAGCCTAGTGGAGCTTAACTTCCAGACATATAACGCTTCTTGTAGTACACAGTGAATTATTTAATAGAATGTAAAACTATGATACTCATGATGTTAGAAACCTCGAAATGACAAAACCAGCCATCATTAGTTTGGGAATTGGAGGTTGCAGTGAATACATTTTCATTTTCAATGCTGGCGGTACAAAACTCGTGCATTACCTTATTGAAGCTCGCATTGAATAATAATTGCAATTGGTAGTATAAACTCGAGATATCACCTTGAATGAACTACTGTGACTGTCCGTTGTGAATTAATCAATCTTCTTCATTTACTTTTTGAAACTGAACTATAAAAAGCTTTTCTGAATTAAATTAAAACACATCTGCTGGAAGAATTGTTTATAAAAAAATAATACGGCCTACTCCGATGAAATTTCTAAGAAAATGCACTTCCGACACAGTGGAAGCTTGGAAGCTGGACAATAATTACAGACCTATTTCTCTAATTAGTGTCTTGGGCACGGTAATGGAAAGAAGAGTTTGAAGATATCAAAGATGCATTCAGAATCCGTATATCGAAAAAGAACACAGCACAATGGCCAAAAGTAAACGTACAACAAGACAAACAACGATCAACAAAACATACATAAAACTAAAGATCGAGTAACACGAATCCCGCTAAAACCCGGGGGTGAACTCAGTGGAAAGATGTGTTTATTAGCATGTTAATAAATGGTAAAAAAAAATAGTAGCATTACCCCACGCCAATCAGGGTTCACTCCTGACGACTCTGCAATTAGCCAACTTCTATGTGTCACAATCGAATTCGGAAAAGCTTTAGAGGAAGGAAAAGAAATACGCGTAGTTTTGTGTCATATAAGTAAAGTTTTAGACATGGTTTGGCATAAGGGTTTACTGACTAAATTAGAACATTTTAGGATTCAGTGGTCTTCATTAGATACACAATTATCCTACAGACACAAAACAACGAGTGGTTATAGAAAGCGCACATTCTAAATGGCGCACTATTAAAGCCGGGTTTCCCCATGTATCTATTTAGAGACTCTATTGACAATGTCACATACATTCACTTATCTATATAATTATTTGCTGATGATACCAGCGTGTATGTTATTGTTGACAACCCGCGTGAATCAGCAATAATGCTAAATAGTGGTGTGGCAACAATTCATGCATGGTCTACTAAGTGGCAGTGCACTTTAACTCTCATAAAACAGAAACTATGACGATCACAAGGAAAAATAACAAACCTTTTCATCCGCCCCTTATAATGAATGATACAATAAGTAATCAAGTTACAGAACATACACATCTCGGTTTAGAAATTTCAAACGACGGTAGCTGGCAAAAACATATTGATCTGATAACAAAGAAGCTTTTACTAAAGTTAACATACTAAGACAATTCAAATGTATTTTAGATAGGAAAACCTTTGAAAAGATGTATCTTACCTTCATTTGGCCAATTTTGGAATATGCAGACGTCGTGTGGGATAATAAGACATTGTTCGTGATAAATAAATTAGAAAATGTACAAATAGCGGCTGCTAGAAGAATCGTCACTGGGGAACTTTGTTAGTTTCTATTAACATTATATTAAAGAGACGGGTTGGGAGACGCTACATAAAATGGTAAACGGTGTTGTTCCTAATTACCTTAGTGTAATGGTTCCCTGTAACTTTGAAACTATTCATGACTACAACACTAGACAGGCCGTAAGTATCCCCTCAGTACGTACTAGAGCAACTTTGTATAATAATTATTTGCTATCCTCTACTGTAAGATTATGGAACAGCGAACCCACGTCAATAAGAGATAGCAGGTCTCCTCCATATCTCACAACCTATTATAAGTCAAAATGTATAAAAAAAAAAAAAAAACTATCTATCATTGCCCTGGAACTCGAATTGGACAAATCCTTCATATGAGATTACGAACTGCATGCAACTCCCTAAACCATCATCTATTCCTAAACAAATATAGTAGATTCTCCCAACTGCAGTTGTCATCAAGGGGACCCTGAAACTAACTCACATTATCTTAGTTATTGTCATAGATACAATGACTCGAGAAATCGATGTATCGAATCAATTGATATTCATAGGAACTTGACAGTTGACCGTTTACTTTTTGGATCACCTGACCTCACAGACGATCAGAATAACATTTTATTTTTAAATGTACATAACGTTATAATAAAGAGTAAATGTTTCATGTAACATCAGCAGTACCTAGTTCCCCTATTGCTTTCTTCTTTTTTGTATTACTTTGCATCAAGCACCAGATCACTCTATTTGTTTTATCTTTTTATACCTTCTGTAATTTATATCAAAAAATTATTAGTTAGTTCTATATGTTTCTCCTCTTAGAAATTTACATTATATTATAAATGAAATGTATTCCTACGGATATGGATTAATATAAGTTCTTGTAACTTGTTTCCCAGTCAAATTAATTACTTCCTATTATATAATGCATATCGATGAATATTGTAATATTATGTTGAATTAATTAATAAAATATGTTTAAACTAAGAAACTGTAATATGCAAAATTATAACATCAATTACAAATGTACATAGTTATAACTGAAATATTTCACAATTGTACTAATTTGAAATTGTTTAATTATTTGTGTAAACAGGTGTATGTGATACAATATCGGGCAACATTATATTGTAGTTTGTAATGATATAAATGTTAATAAAACAAGACAGGTTGGTAATAGTTATTTAGGTTATGTTTTAGTCTTATTCTGACGTAAAAGACAAATAATCAAAGTGTATGTGTAGAGAGATGATATAACAAGTTTGGAGATACCAAAGGGTTGACCACAAGTCGTAAGTCGACGAAGTGCATACAATTCAATGGCCAAAGGATAAGCATTATTCAACGAAAGCTACACTAAAACACTAAAGATTGAGCAACACGAAACTCAGAAAACCTGTATGTAAACTCCGGAACAGTTTACGTATGACAATCATGTTCTGCCTCACTAGTGACACCCGTCGTCCTTCAGTTAAACGACAGAAACATCGTGAGATATGGAAATTGTGTTGGACAACGGTATGCGTAAATAAATACAGATAATGAATAAAACTTGAAATCCATACAAAATAGAGGGAGGTAAAGACGAACCGAACCCCACTAAAATCTGGTGGATAACTTCAGACATATCCTTACAATTTATGTCATTACAGAAATATCCTCGTGTTATGGGTTTTCGACGTATTATCGATTTTCCGATCTGGCGATTGACAGTGTTAACCCTTAATTCATATGACGATTGGAATTATCAAAGAATGGCTAGTTAAATATTTCTTTGTACATAAGATTGTTTGAAAAGCCATTCTTGTATTTTAATATACTCTCGATTATCTGTCAACTTCTGCTGTCAGTAAATGGCGTCACATGTTTTCGTCTTGATTAAAAACAGGGCCGATATACGGGATGGAAACGAATATAAAATCCGTAAGTTGCTGGTTTTAACATTTCATGGTTCTGGCCATCTATAAATCATACTACATCTAAATAAAATAACAGAATTTTTGAAAATGACCACTTTCAAAATTGTGTTCACTTTTGTTGTTTTTTTAAGTGCTGAAACCAAAATGCACTGCTGTTGACGTGCATTTTATATAAGAAACAGGCACATTTCAGTCAGCTCTTTTGTTTACAAGTACGATAAGTGACACCATGACAATCACACGACAGGTAGAGCAGGTGTCTGAGATGCAGACGACATAGTTAAATTTTATGTAGCCTTTCAGGATTTTTTTCCAGCTACTTTATAAATGAAGTAATTGTTTGGCATTACGAAAGTATGGTTCAGTAGGTAAGTTCACTATTTTTGGTACTTATGTCTTTAAAAGCAATCTTGAACATTTTTGACAAACGTCACGTTGCCATCCTGTTTACTATCTAGAAATAGAAACCGGAAGACAGGTAAAAAATAACACGCTGTGTAAATCAAAATAAAATGGATGAGACGAAAACATATGACAGTCGAAAACATATACCGATACGATACCTCGTTTCACTTAATTATATATTTACTTTAAAATAGATGTACGTCGATTAGATTCTTTATATTGAAATATTGACTGTATTTTTAAAGAAAAAGAAACGACACACATTTAATTGAACAACACAAATATAGAATTTCTCCGTTCAAAGTTTGTGCTTTTGCTTTGTGATGTTCGTGTTTCCGGTCATATAAGTATGGGTAATGGGTGGTTTTTTTTCCACAAATATTCTGATTGATTGTCATGGTCCTGTGTTTGAAATTATAATCCATATCCTAATGACGTAGACGGTATCATCCATGCAAATATTTTCAGGAAAATGTAATAAATGCCATAAAATGTCCCTGCCCGATTCTCATGTAAACAGCAATGAGATTAATTTATATTGATATAGTTCAAACTTAGTAATGACGATTTTCACTTTTTCCCCTCACGCTAGTCGTATTTATATCGAACCGATGTATTTTACACACAACTGACCCGAATGGATAAATAAACATGAGAATTATAGTATCAAAAAGCAGCAGGATCAGAATATTGTGTTGCAACACAGTGTTTGATACCCAATGTTTCAGGAAAAAAAATGAATTGATAAATATTTTTAGATATTTGAGAAAATTACAAAAATTGAAATGGTCACAATACTTCAAAGTAATTTGATGGGCAGCACCGCTGAATTATATTCAGCTCTCTAATCTGAACAAAGTTCTGATTTTGACGTCGTGGAAAGTTTAATTTGAAAAGATTCGCGTCACTCGTTGGAGTATATTTTGTATTCCAATTTCATCTTTATTAAATACATAATTATCTTAGGATGCAACCCAAACAAGTAAGTAGACAGTTATTATATTGCCTTTTCATTAGCAGCATGAACAACTGAACAACATATGTGAAAAAGATACAAAGCAAATTAACATGCGCGTGCTTACAGCCACTTTAAATCAAAATCATTTGTATAACTATATTTAGTATGCTGTCAATATCAGGTACTTGCTTAAGATTCAAATTAAAACTACTGTTGTGCGTTTATTAACTTTTAGCTCTCTGTCAGTGACAGTTTATCTATAATTCTAATATGGCGTCATTCAAACGCTTTCAGTGCAAACCCGTGGAAAAATAATATATACCTACACCCATTGCAATTTATAACGTCATCGACAATCTATAACGATATTTTACCAATTGTTACATATTAGAATCGGAATAATTCATGGAAGCCATATGTATATATTGTTTTTACCACGGGTATACCCTTTATGTCAGGTTTTTACCTCTCGCTTACGCTCGGGGAAAACGTCGTGACATAAATGGCCTACCCATGGTAAAAATAATATATACATATGGCTTCCATGAATTATTTCTTAACTATTCAAATTATACAAAAAAATCATCAGGCAGCGGGAAACACAAAACAAATTTAAAACATCATAAGATGGAACAAGATTTATATAATAATATGGTCTTGTCCAGGTAATATGCCAAACTATTATCTAGGTCTGATAGACATATTACCCCACCCAGAAAGTCTTGACAAACAAGAGCCATGTGACATCACGCATTGTCATGTTGAAAGACGTGATCAAAGCCTCGCTGTTGCAGAAAGGGCAGAACGATAGGATCAATAATATCGTCTCTATATTGTAGTGCATTCAATGTTCCTTGAACAATGTTGAGCTGCGTGTCACCATCTTGTTAAATTCCAGCCCATACCACAACACTTCCGTTTCCAAAACGGTCGGACTCGTACACACTGGCTCGTAAAACGTTCCCTCGCGACTGCGGTACAACCGATAACGTCCATCGCTAAAACGAAGTGAAAATCGGTATTCATCCCTAAAAAGGATGTGTTTCCAGGTGTGAAGCTTTCAGTGACGGCATGCACGAGCCTATGGTGGTCTCGCAGTCCTATGGCTCCGTACTCCTAGCTCGGAGTCCAGATTTACGTAATCTTCTGCGAACAGTCTGATCGGAAATTTAGACGTTTGCTATACCAGGTGTTCTACGGGTAGTGTCCTCAGCCGTTATCATACGATTCCGGAGGTGAATAAGTGGTAATTAATCATAAGTTATTAATCTATATCGAAGCAGGACAAACACATATTCAGGCTAAAATTGTCTTATTTTCAAATACTTTGTTCGAATGTATCATCTATGTTTTCATCTGATAGTAAGCTGATACGTACCGTTTATAAGTTTAGTTTATATTAGATGTAATAACATCTATCGGATGAAGATACAGATAAACATAAATAAGTGTTTGAGACACTGGCATATTTATTATTATCATTAGAACGTTGATTGTGATGTTGTATTTGAAACATATCATTTCTGTTCCAGAAAAGAAGAAGTTAAAGAAGAAAGGAGAAATTTATGACAATATAAAATTTTAGATATATATCAGATGTTATTATTTATTCATTGCATATTTTGTTGTTAATGTAATTGCTAACAGTACTAAAATGAAGATCCATATCTGTGATTTTACAGAAGCAAATAATTAGTTTGTCAAAAGTAAATACGATTGGACTATGCACATGGTATTATTAGTGTATATTCCTATGTTAACGCATCTTAAAAAAAATAATCATTTATTCACAAAAAAGGGTTGTCAATGTTTAGAGCAAATTTTGGAAAACACCTCAGTTGAATAAAGATTTTTCCGGTTTGCCGAACTTTAATGTTTTTTTTTCTTTCACATTTGATACAAAGAATACAATGTATAACCCTAACTGTTTTGAAGTTTATCTTTTCTTGTATTTAATATGTAGTCCCGGCATTGCCCTTGAATTCGTTCGTTTCCTTTAACATGGTCGCACACTTTAAAAACACAACACTGAATGTATTTCCTATTGATTTTCTTTCCTAGGACACACATATTGTTGTTTCTGGTTGATTATCATTTTATTCGTCATTGCAACTTCATTTGATGTCACACTTCAAAAACCGCATCGGTGGCGTAATGAGTAGCGTGCTCGCTCGAGTACGGTAGATCGTGGGTTCGATCCCCGGTCAGTTCAAGACAAAGACTATAAAAGTTATATGTGTTGCTTCTCCGCTGAGCACGCAGCATTAAGGAGAAAGCGCAAAGACTGGTTGGCTCGGAATCAGAATAATGTGTCCGAGTGGAGCGATGTGTTTATTCCTTCAAACAGGCAACTGTGCAGGATTTCTTTATTGTGTCATTCTATAAATCTTGACATCGTATAATATTACTTTGATTTTTTAACGATATTCCATCATATTAATTCGCTTAATTCCGATGTCCATTATATAGATGAATAATTCTTAATTTGATGATTATTTGTATCTATCTAACCAAATGAGCTTAATTTTATAAAATAAAGGTTGCAACTGACACTCAAAAATGTGTTACCTACTTTAACCTTAACAGTAAAACACAAGAAGATTAAAAATGTATGATATATGATCTATGATGTGATTAAATCGATGGACATATAATATAATTGCCAAAGGAAAAAAGACAATAAGACAGACAATAATCTACAAAACACTACACAGGAAAATAACGAATGAGCAATACGAACCTTAAAAAAATAGGGTGAAAAGCAAATATTTACATCTCTTGTCAAATACTAAATAATGCTTTGAAATATTACCAGGAGACTGCATATGTTTACTTCGTTACTCGTAAGTTTCACAAGATCTCGGTTGCACCTGCAGACCGTAGTAAAACAGTGTTAACTACTTCTTTCAGTCTATTTGATAATGCACTGATATCGTTAGCGGTAAAAGTCTCTAGATAAATACTAAACAGACTGACCTTTTTAAAGATTTGCCATAACCCTCCAATATGAAAAGAGGAAACCAAATTGTAAAATTTGTTCACGTCAGGATACACTTGAAATACTGATAAAGTTGGCGTTAAACACCAATTAATCAATCAATCCAATGCAAACAAGCTAGCATTTTGAAACATTCCAATTATTATTGGCCATTTATTCCGCATTATGACTAAATTGAGGGGCTTTTGTACAGCTTATTACTGAAAGGAAAAGTTCCAATGGACAATTAGGATATGATTCTGTGAAAGCTCCTCATTCCACATGTTGGTGTACCCTCCACCGTTTGTCTTGGATATTGACGCAACTGATAGGTACAGTCCTATCTCAGCTCCAAGAAGGACAGGGAAGTCATCAGCCTCGCAGGTAAATGCCCAAGCCTAGCACAAGAAAATATTGTTAAGCGCTTTCATTCAAAGTAAAACAATGCACATTCATTTGTAGATGGACAATTCCTGTTGAGAACCGATAATAGTTGAAAACCTTGGAACATTACGCTCGGGATTCCGTTAATATGCGAACCGAACGGTGGGAAAGGAAACTGAAGTCCATTGAGCAGCCAGTCTCTAAGAGCGAGTCTTCTTCTACACCGCTCTCCAACGAAAATTCCTGGTTCATCCTCAGCTTCGTAAAACTCTCTGATATGACGACAAAATTCTGCTTCCTTTGTATAACAGAGTCTTTTCATCGCATGTTCAACATCACCCGGAGATGGTCAGACTGGCAATGACATAGCTTTGCTTGTCGACTAGATCTTCAACGTGGGACATTTTCAGATTAGTCTTGTTTTCTTTTGCAACATCTAGCCATGCCTTCTTTGATATACCTTTCTCCGGGAAACCGTCTTTGCACGTTTTTGTTCGACAATTTGTGATAAGATGATGTACGTCCAAGAAATAAAATATGTACGATAACGTTGAAGGGTTGTATTCAGGCATAGAGAACCAAGTTATAGTATTTATTCCGTTTATGTTTGTAGGTGTTTTGAATGGACTTGACTCCCGCTAGGATACGAGATGATCAACAAACTCGTATTCCGCAATACTAGCATTCAATACTGCCTTTGGTAGAGCTTTGACTACTTTCCTGCACAATTCAGTGAGCGATGACGGATTCCTTTTTATTCTTCTTTTCGTGACTTGACTCTTAATACTCGTTGATGTTATTGCCTGATAAATTCGATCAAATATCTTAGTTTTGCTCCATGATTTGCCGATTTTGAGACAGGTAGAGTCTTCAGTGTCATTGAAATAATCGATAATAAACAGTAATTCTGCTTTCGTCAAACTTGACATTGTCAATGATTTAGACATCATGATTTTTTTCAACTGATCCTGTGTCTTATTTCCCCATTTAGAGGCCCATTTCAGGTTGCTTTGCAAAGCCAACAAGATTCTTTTCAATGAACCATTGTTAATCATGTTATGTACTGAGGCGTCTTGATTACTATTAGACATATTCTGATCGCGTTCAGAATTTCCCATATTCGGCGGTAGGATTTCATCTTGTTCATGATCTGTCATGATTGTTATTTCTTGAGATAATGTAAGAATCGTGTCTTCGGTTAGCATATTTTCTTCGGTTTCATCTAGTTCTATGTTTCGGCTTTGATCATGTGTGCTTTCATCAACCGATGTGTGGTCGTTTAAAGAAAGTGATCTTAGCATATTATCGTCGAGTGTCAATATGACATCTCCAGAAATATTTGCTAACACATCATCTATATCATTTGTTTCTGCTTCAGGCTTCTCGCCTTTCTGCTTATTCTTCTTTTCGCTTTGGAGATAAGATGCCATATTAACTGACATGCGAAATCTCCTTTGACCTGGTGCTAAACTCAGCACAGTGCCACATAATCCTTTTTCACGTGTGATTTACTTTACGATATCTTCATAACTTGCTGCATTTACGACTCCAGTCTAGATAAGATTGGTCAAATCGTTTGGGGTTCTCTTCTTAGCATCGCTGTAAACCTTCTTTTGTAGTTCTAAGTTAGTCAATGGATCTCCTTCTGCTGTTTGAAATGCAAACCGAGCCCATTGACCGTTATAAGAAACAACTGGAGTATAAATGCCGTTGTGGTAAAGAGATAATAATACATCATGAATCATTTCCCTCCTCATTTCCGTTTTCATGCTATAACCTTTGAACACATATGCTATTGGGAAGGCATGAGGAACATCTGGCTTGTACACTCTATCAAGATCGGCTAGTAGAAAGCTCTTAGTGCACTTATTGAATGACAGCTTTTCACATGGGTTTCTAATTTTAGAAACATTCTTTGCATTTCATTAATGTGCAATTTACCTTCTGTTCCAGGACGACAAGAATGAAATACTCTGTCATCATTTAAATGATCTTCAAGAGGATGATTACATGCACGTTAACTCCAGTTGCAAAACCGCGGAAATTTTTTGGCGAAACTTTTAAAGCTTGATTTTGAATGTGAATGAACTGGGAGGTATCGTGCATGAAAGAAAAACCCCGAGTAAGGTCGTAATTTTTGTTTTGGGAGCTGGCGGATGTAGTAAAAGATAATTTGGAGTGAACGAAGATACTTTTTGAAGTCAAGTAGGGTTTAATCAAGGTAACTGCTGTTGTAATTCTTAGATAAACATCTTGTTAAACGAATTAAGGAGGACTAGCGGTGAGATTAAGGGTATTAAAGGAAATAAAATGAGTTGAAGCGTGGCTACCGACGACATTTGTATCTCCCTTGTCTAGTGTATGTATGTGGATAGTCGATCTTTTTATTGACCGGGAGCAAGTCCCTGTGGTCCTGCTAAACTTGATTATTAAAAGCAGACACTATTTTTGTTGTGTTCTGTTGCCCATCTATTTGCTTTCTTTGATGCTCTATTTTGCGTTAAGCAATCTCTTTCAATTATGTGACTACCCCAAAAAATTGCATGTACAGTGTGTTGTAAATTTGCTGTAACAGGTCACAGGCGCTCGTGGCACGGACTTACCACCCCCCTTTTTTCTAACTTTCTGTTTACAAATTTATTTTCAATAAGATTTCTTTATTTCTTTATTATTTCATCTCTTTTTCTTATTTTAACTTGTTCGTGTCAATATTCATATAATCTTATGTTAATATCAAATTGCATGTGTCGACCCTATATATAGATACTAATAATCCACAAGACAAGCAACTCCGCAGGTTTAAAATCGGGAAAGCTTTAGACGAAAGAAAAGACATACGTGTAATTTGTTTGTGATATAAGTAACACTTGTTACAGGGTTTGACATATGGGTTTACTTAATAATTTAGAAAATATTGGGATGCAAGGATATTTATTATTATGGATAACAAAATATCTTAAGGAGAGAAAACAACGAGTGGTAAAAAAACCGCACATTCTAAGAAGAGTTTGAAGATATATCGAAGGAGAACACAAGACAATGACCAAACGAAAAGGTACAAAAGGACAAACACCGATACAAATAAAAGTAAAAATCGAGTAACCTGAAAAACACTAAAACTGGGGGTGAACTCAGGTTCTCAGGAAGGGTAAGCAGTTCTTGCTCCACTAGTGGTACCCGCCGTGTTAATCTAGTTACAAACCCGGTGATAAGTCGTGAATGAGTAAAAGAGCGGAACGTGCTTACGACAAGTGGAACATAACCTTGATCATTTGTGACACCGATATTCCATAACGGTCAACCAAGTCATGATGGCGACCGTACAATTTTCGCAGTGATGACTTCAACTTTACCAAAAGGAACCCTTGGTTCAGACGCTTCCTTGTTAACAGAAACCATCTATCAAGGATATCCTGATCGGGACCATAAGCTCTGAAATATCGTATCATTACAGAGATATATGCTCCATGTGCAGGTGCTGCTGGAATGTTACTACATACAAATGGAAAGGTCACAATGGGAATATTGAAATCATCTCTTTTGTCGTTACGTTTCGTTCTTAACCGTCCGTCACTGTCAAGTTCGATGTCAAAGTATGAAACATACCTATCTGTATATGTGGTATCATTTATTTCAAGCTGAATAGGATAGAGGCGATCAACAAAGTCACCAAACCTAGAATGATTTAGTGGAAGGACATCACCTACTTAGTATATAGCGGAAAGTGAAATGGCGCACTATCAAACCAAGGATTCCCCTGGGATATATTCCAGGACCTCTATTTTTTAAATAATATTTATAAATGACATTGTCACAGAAATGCACTCTTCTATTTTACGTTGGCTCATGATACCAACTTGTACGTGAATCGACATTTATGTTAAATAACGACATGACAACAGTTCATGTAAGGTCCACTAAGTGGCTAATAAACTTTAACCCTAACCCACCCCCCCATAAACTATGACGATCACTAAATTTACAAAATTAACAAACTTTTTCATAGGCCCTTTATATTGAATAATACAATACTTAATCAAGCTACAAAACATAAACATCTCGGGTTAGAAATTTCAACTGACGGTAGCTGGAAAAACCATATTGATCTAATAACAAAGAAAGCTTTTACTAGATCTTACATACTAAGGAAATTCTAATTTATTCTAGATAGAAAAACCTTAGAAAAGATTTATCTTACCTTCATTCGGCCGATTTTGGAATATGCAGGTGTCGTATGGGATAATAAGACGTTGTTCTTGATAAATAAATTAGAAAATGTTCAAATTGAGGCTGCAAGAATAGTAACTTGGCGAACTCGGTTATTTTCTATACATAGACGGGTTGGGAGACGCTATAGGCAAGACATGATTTTCATCAAATGGTAAACGGTCTTGTTCCTCCTCACCTTAGTGCAATGGTGCTCTGTAACCTAAAAAAATATTCATGACTACAACACTAGACAGGCCGTAAGTACCCCACCAGTACGTACTAGAACAACTTTGTGTAATAATTATAATTATTTTGTACCCTCTACTGTAAGATTATGGAACAGCGAACCCACGTCAATAAGATATAGCAGGTCTTCGTCATCTCTCAAGTCCTATTATAAGTCAAAATTTATAAAGAAACCTATTTATTATTACTGTCAGATTACCATTAAGAACGTACAATTCCAACTTACAGTCAAAGGAAAAACAACCCTAGACAGTTACACCCCCACCCCCAAAAGCAGTTGTGCCCAAAATGTGATTGTCCTGAAATGAAGTGTTTCGTTGGCGCCAAATCCTTGCAAGACCGTCGGTAGGGAGTAACAAAAAACGACTTTCATCAGACCAGTGGACCCGTCTCCATGTGCGAATAGTCCACCCCAAATGATCATGTGACCAGTCAAATCGAGCATGGCGATGACGTAATGTCAACTGTGGAGGTTTTATGCGTCGTCGCGCTCGCATTCGTTGATGGTGGAGGCGTGTGATTACAGTGCATGTGCTAATGTGGCCTCCAAATGCTAAATTACCAATAAGTGCACCAGTTGTACTGAACGGCCGTTGCCGCGCCCGTCTGGATATGGGCCGGTCCTCTCTAGGAGTTTTTTTGCGAGGTCTACCTGCACGTGGACGGTCAGTAACATTCCCCGTTTGACGAAAACGCTGCATCAGTCGTACAATGAAGGTATGGTTAACCCTGAAGTGGTCTGCCGCCCTTCTATGGTAAAACCACTGCTATGCATGCCAACAGCTTGCCACCATTCTGGTATGGTTAATTTTCGCCGCACCATACCAAACCAATAGAAAATGACACTTAAAACTCTACACAAAAAAAATCAGCTTTCGTTCGCAAACACGAATGTTGAAAAGTACACGTGGCACTTTACACACCCTGTCATATACACATACATATACATCGATCAATAACTTGTTTCACAGGCAAGTAAGTATGTGTGTACAGGTAACGAAAACAGCAAACCGATTTGAAATAAGTTCATTATTAAAAAAGATATTATTGAAACAAATCAGGTAGTGCTTAACTTTTGTCGGACTGTATATATTGGTTATTATTGTATTATGCACAAATCATAACAGATTCAATACCCCGAGACATATTTCAAATTATCATGTTTTTTAATTGCTCTCTAATTCCGTTAATATTTTTCTTTTATATCAAAATTAAAATGTATTTCTTGCCTTCAACTGCATCACTCTTCATTTGCACCGACCTTAAAGTAAACATTGCGACCTACCTCGTATCAAATAAAATGACCGAGACTTCCTATCTTGATTTTTTTAGAAATACGTGTATTACTTAATATGACTATTGATGTAACTCAATACAGAGGAAGCATCGGTCAACATTATACTGCTTCACGTACTCCTATAAAGCGAAATAGACTTAGTTATTTAGATGTATTGTGTATTAGTTTTGCCATTCACGGTTTACGGGTATTGCCGATAACTATGTTCTTGTTTTTCGTTCCTCTTCTTAACGAAAGCAACTCCCCTTATAAGAGCTACACACAAAATATATTAACGCAGAATCGGACGTCGATATGCCTTAATAACTTTGTTGCTTTTGTATAGTTTGTGCATTCTCTTAATTATATCGGGCGTCGAACAAAATCCAGGTCCTTCTCTATCGGAATTATCTCGTAGTTTTAGCAGTGTGAGCGATCTGTCATCCAACTGTAGTGATTTCAAAAATAATGTCTCATTTCTTCATTTATACGTACAAAGTATTGTTCCAAAATTAGATATAATTACAGCCGAATATTCTAGTTATAACATCTTGTCCTTTACTGAGAGTTGGCTAAAGCCGATCGTTAATGACGAAATATTAAAACTTTCGGGCTATAAATTCCCCCCATTCCGACGAGACAGACAAAATAGGACGGGAGGTGGAGTTATTGTATATGTAAAGGAACACATTAATTGTATTGTCAGACCTGACTTACAAATTGATAATTTGGAATGTCTTTGGATAGAAATTAAATTTAAAAACAAAAAGTATTTATATGGAACATTTTATATTCCCCCGACAGTGGGTCACAATTGTGGCTGGATATTCAACAAACAATTGATCTTGCATTAAATAGCAATCATGCTATAATCATTGTTTGAGATTTTAATAATAACCAATTAAATAATAATACTAATAATAAGATAAGATCACTGTTAACTCAATACAGTTTTTACCAGACTTATATTGCCGAGCATAGCTCATCTACGTTGGACCTGTTAATTGTTAATGACCACCGTAATATTGTATTCTCAGAGGTCGGCGCCCCATTGTTCAACCAAACACGTTACCATTTACCTATTATAGGATTTATTAATCAATATATCGAACGTTCTACTATTATTAGACGAAAAATGTTCCTACAGACCCTGGATCGTTTAACTTAACAGATATTTCGTATCGTTTGCGTTTTTCGTTCGTTTCGTTTGCGTGTATCGTTCGTTCGTTTTTCGCTTTCCGTTCGTTTGCGTTTCGTGCGTGTAATTTGTTCCTTCGTTTCGTGTATCGTTGGTTTCGAGCATCGTTCGCCAGTTTAATTAGACAAACACAGGAACACACAACGCGAAATTAGTTTATGATGATTTTATTTGTTAAATTAACAAAAGGGATAGGACACAAGTTTTGTCAACTTATGAAGTCTTCTCCCATTAATACAATAATTTCACATAGTGTAATGATCATTCTGAGCATGCATATAATACACATAGAAAATATATTGTAAATAAAGTAATAAACGAATTAATAACAAAAAATAAAAATTGTGTTGGATGGATGCGAGGTTGGAGAGTAGATAATTATCGAGTAATTATACTACAAGGAATCTTTTTGAAGATTTAATAAAATTGAAAACGTGTTTGAAGATATTAATATTTTCTTCGTATGTTAAGTCATCGGACCCGCGAGTTAGTATATTCAGATCGATTGTCTGTACCCAATTTAAATTATTCATCATATTAAGTCTTATTTCGGTATACTTAGGACAAGTAAAACAATAATGGAATGCATCTTCCCATGGGGCTCCACGGGAACAAGCAGCATCATTTACTATATTGACCTTTGATAGATCATAATTTAGAAATGAATACGAGTTACGAAGTTGAGTTAGAATAATATTAAGTTTTCTGGGACCATAATAAAAATGTTTCGGGATACGTTTTGTATTATCTGACTGTTCCTTTCGAATGGCTTTTTTGAATTTAGTTAATGTGTCAAGATTACGATCAGATTGATCTAGCCGGTTCCAGAGTTTAACAGTAGATGGAATAAAAGATTCAATATATCGAACGTTCTACTATTATTAGACGAAAAATGTTCCTACAGACCCTGGATCGTTTAACTTAACAGATATTTCGTATCGTTTGCGTTTTTCGTTCGTTTCGTTTGCGTGTATCGTTCGTTCGTTTTTTGTTTTCCGTTCGTTTGCGTTTAGTGCGTGTAATTTGTTCCTTCGTTTCGAGTATCGTTGGTTTCGAGCATTGTTCGCCAGTTTAATTAGACGAACACAGGAACACACAACGCGAAATACGAACGAACGATACACGATACACGAAACCAACGCACGCTACGATTTCCAGTTTAAAATAATTACTACAATTTCAATCTTACTATTACTAAAAATTTTAAATTAAAGTGTAAACAAAATTTTACACAAACAGACATGTATTTCCTTTATGTACATGTACCAGTAATTTTGTACAATAAGGGAAAACATATTTAATGAATGCATTTTTTCTATAATTTACTCTTGGACAAATAAACAAGAAATCATCTACATGTATGTAGACAAACGCCTCTGGCAGTTTCACCTGGGAAATACATGCACTGCAGGTGTGAAATGTCAACTCTTACATTTGTAATTTCATTCTAATTAAGAAGTATATGACCTTTTGAAGCCACACACCTCTCGGACAGCTTAACCGAGAAAATAACTGATACACCTATGCTTTGTTGGAATTGTCAATTCAGAATCCGAATAATTATCAAGATAAATTCTGTATAATTATATAAATATAAATTATGTATAATTATATAATTAAATAAATATAAATTATGTATAATTATATAAATAGAAAGTCACATTTGGAAGTCAAATATATGAGATTTAAAATTGAATCATCGATATAATTATTAAACACATTGGTAATATAAACTATTAAATATAAATTGTATTATTCTATTACTTTACCGACTAATTTATCATTCATATATATAACTTGCTTATAAAATATAAGATTACAGAAGTTAATCACATCAATTTGCACAAAAGTCATTCAATTAATAACACGATACTATTCGTGTACCGTTCGTTCGTTTCGTGTATCGTGCGTTCGTTTCGTATATCGTGCGTTCGTTTCGTGTATCGTGCATTTGTTTCGTTTATCGTGCGTCCGTTTCGTGTATCGTGCGTGCGTTTCGTATATCGTGCGTTTTTCGTGTCATTCGTGCGAATCGTTCGTTCGTTTTTCGTTCGTTTCGTTTGCGTTTTCCGTTCGTTTGCGTTTCGTGCGTGTTGTTGACTTATACGATCCAGGGTCTGTATACGATAGAGGTGTTATAACTCCTATAGACAAAAACTTTCAACTATAGACTGGGACTCCATGTTTACTGGTCATGATATCGACTTCATTACATGTAGTATAAGACAAACACTTACTGACATAGCCGACACAATTCCTAATGGAATTATTTCTATCAGGACAGATAACCCACCCTGGATAACAACCGCCATCATACAAAATTAGACGCAAAAACAGAATTCATAAACGAGCCAAAAAGACGAACCTAGAAGGACATTGGCTAAAATTTCGTAAAGCTAGAAACATCTGTAGCAAATTAATTCTAAATGCTTAAACCAAATATTATTCAAGTAATTTTGAAAGAAATTATACTGAAACCACCAGAAGTAAAAACTGGTGGAATCTTGTAAAGAGCTTACTTGGTTAGTCAAATAACTGTTCCATCCCCCCAATTCAGACCGATGATGACATAACTGATGACGATGCGAAAAAATCTGAAATATTCAACGACTTCTGTTTTGATCAATCAAACATAAGCGATGATTACCTCAATCCTCCTGATCTTGATGAACCCTTATACGGAAAACTTAGAAAGATAATAATTACTGAGACTGACGTTGATGACATAATAAAAACTTTAGATACTTCAAAATCGACAGGTCCTGACATGCTCAACCCCATACTTCTTAAAGAAGCTTCATCTATTTAAAAATATTCTCTATGTAAACGTTTTAACCTTTCATTATCCACCAGTATATTTCCCACTGAGTGGCAATTTGCAAACGTAACACCGGTATTCAAAAAGGACTCCCCTTGTAATGTAAAAAAAATATAGACCTATATCAATTATTAGTATTGTAGAAAAGATAATGGAAAGATGAGCTTATAAATACATCCACAATTACTTACTGACAAATTGAATCATCACTCCACACCAATTTGGTTTTACTAGGGGTGATTCGGCTATTAATCAGCTGTAATTCATAACCAATGAATTTGGGAAGGCTTTAGATGAAGGGAAATAAATAAGGGTAGTATTTTGCGATATTAGAAAAGCTTTCGACAGAGTTTGGCATATTGGATTACTAAAAATAATAGAATCGAAAGGAATACAAGGTCCTTTACTATAGTGGATAAACATTACTTATCGAATAGAAAACAGAGTTGTAATAAATAATTCCAATTCCCAATGGCGTAGTATTAAAGCTGGTTCCCCCAGGGTTCAATAATGGGTCTTCTCCTATTTATAACTTTTATAAACGACATTGTGACAGATATACAATCGACAATAAAACTCTTTGCTGACGACGCTAGTTTATACCTAATTGTAGATGACCCAAATGAAACGGCAGACTCTCTAAATAACGACTTGACAAAAATCCATGACTGGGCAACAAAATGGTTGGTTACATTCAATGCTCAAAAAACGGAAACCATGACTATTTCTAGAAAAATCGACAAACCAGACTATTGCCCATTCTACATGGA
This sequence comes from Gigantidas platifrons, assembly GCA_002080005.1. Taxonomy (NCBI): domain Eukaryota; kingdom Metazoa; phylum Mollusca; class Bivalvia; order Mytilida; family Modiolidae; genus Gigantidas; species Gigantidas platifrons. The sequence continues at coordinate 204,331 of MJUT01008853.1, read as the reverse complement.
CAACAATGACATTTCTACTGTTTCAGAACAACCACACACATCTTGGACTAATTATTTCACACAACGGGACTTGGGGAAATCACATTGACATGATAACAAAAAAAGCTTACAAGAGTATCAATATCTTAAAAAAATTTAAATTTATATTAGACCGAAAAACTCTTGAAAAACTATATTTTACATTTGTCAGACCCCTATTAGAATACGCTGATGTAATATGGGATAACATGTGTATATCACGTAATAAAAAAAATGAAAATGTTCAACTAGAAGCTTCCAGAATAGTTACTGGAGGCACTAGACTCGTTTCACTTAATAACATTTACATGGAAACAGGTTGGGAAACACTTAAAGATCGAAGAGAAAAACATAAGCTTGTTCAATTTTACAAAATGCCAAAAAAAAAAATTGACGCCACAATATATAAGCAACTTAGTAACGCAAGCATTTCCAAATATACACGATTATAACACACGCAATGCTTCTGCTCTTCCCATTGTCTGTACACGACCCTCACTGTATTACAATTCCTTCATTCCATCTTCCGTTCGAATGTGGAACATACAACCAGATAATATTAGACTAAGTCCATCCACTTGAAGTATTCTCTGAAATCAAACATATCTTTGAAACCATTTTAGTATTATACTGGTAGTCGCCTTGGGCAAATTCTCCATTCCAGATTACGAATGCAGTGGTCCTCTCTAAACCAGCATTTATACCGTAAGAACATTGTCGACTCGCCTAACTGTATTTGTGGTTTAACCGAATCTACTACTCATTATTTATTTCACTGTCTACGATACACTGCTCAAAGTCAAATGTACATACTTCCTATTAATGTACCCATAAACCTGACAACAAAAATACTTCTTTTCGGATCAAACAAACTTGCACCCAACCAAAACGTCGAATTATTTTTAGCAGTTCAAAAAATTATTATCTGTAGTAAGCGATTTACCCCTTAAGGTCTTTTGTATTTTTTCTATCTTTCTTTCATTGTTTATTTTTTTTCTCTCTCTTGTGCACTTCTCTTTCATCACTTAATTCTTCTATCTAATTGAAACATTTCACATTTATATCTATTCAGAATAACATTGTTTCTTATAATTTAAAATTTGATATTGTATAAACTTCGAGACCAATTTGATTATTGTAAAGAGATATACCAGGGAAACGAATTAGTATAAGTTTTTCTACACTTGTTGTCGGATCCATTTAATTATTTGTATTGTATCATATTACAATTTATGTTATTGTGCTATATGTATTAATTAATACAATATGCTTAAACTAATAATTGTTTTTTTTCAGAGACCACTTATGTATACAAAGCGAATGTAACAAGTCATATTATAATTATATTTTCTGAAGTGTAAAAATATTTATGGAGTGAGTACAAATAGTGTAAGAGCCCAACCATCAAACAAACATAACATATGTGTGCTTTAAATGTATATTTCATTGTACCATGAATCATATCACATTTAACTCATTAACTGACCATTAAGGTAATAGTCAATTGTCATTGATGTACATTGATTTTTAAATGTCGTGTATTACATACAAAAAAATGTAGTAGACTCTGTGATTGGACCTCCATCCATCCAGATTGTTATACTTCAAAAATATAATTAACATAGAGATCTAGTAATTGGTAACCTTTTTAATCACAGACCATTTTTTTAATTACATTGTAATTGCCAGAGTAGGTATATATCATATTAATAAACATCTAGAACAAAATGGTGATTTGAAAATTGGATTTTCAAGAATTTTTTCCTGAACATTTATTGAAGTCAAGCGATCTTTTTTTTTTTCTTATTTTATAGTGAATTGACCTACGGATTTGTTTACATCTGTATCTTCTCTGTACGGTCGTTAATCTGACCGTATATTGTGATATCACACAGCTAAGCTAATGACATTTAATAATTGCGACCTAGCTATGGCTGAAATAAATGTTCATGCCATTTACCCACTCTATTATTATGGACGTGCGACCAAAAAGGGGGAGCATTTAATCGGCAAATTAAAATCGTCGTAAAATTTGTTAATGCGATTAAATAAAATAAATAAATAGACACAGTTAACAGACGTGCAACTTACATTAGTTATTGTTATTTCTCAGTCACAGTTACTGTTGGTCCTTTGTTCTCAACGGTCAACCAATTTATTGAAAGTCTACTGTTCGTCTTCCGAGTCATCCTAGAAGAAAGCAACCAATGAAATCAGTTTCAAATATAACTCCCATAATTATTCAAATGAACTTTACAGAATAAAAAGTACTCATAGTAAAAATACTCTGCAAGTGCTAAAGAAAAATTCCTTTGCAAATATTAATTTTGATAATAATGTTATTAATAAGAATATCAGAATGCTATATTAAATATGAATTTGATAATGATGAAAATACTCCCCTATTATAGTGTACATACTCAAATAAAAAAATAATTTTGTTGTGTGGCACATTGTAAAGGGTGAGTATTTGACACAATGTGTACATACACACAATGATGTATTGGTAAAAGTCTTATTACCCTTTTTCGAAAACTATTATAGGCATACTCATAGTCGTAGTCATACACGAAGTTATACTGGTAGAGGTAAATTTATAGTAGGGAACATTTCAAAACGGAAAAGATAAACCAAATTTTTTCTATCTAATGCATGTTCTATTTGATTTCATTTTGCTTAGTTTTGTCCCAGCCAAATTTGTTTACGGAATTCGTTCGATAGATTTTTATAGACAATTCAGATTGTTTTTCTCTAAAAGGTTACTGTGATGCATCGTCGCCCGTATTTTATATGGTAGAGTTTGTCAGTTACTCGCCGTAAGGTCGGTGCTTCACTCCGACCACTCCGCCACTAAAACTTACCATCATATATATAGCCATTGCGTGTTAAAAATGATGTTAAACACCACCAATCAATCAATCAATCTGACAGACGCTTTGATAGAAAAATGTTTTGGTAAAAATTGTGTTCATGTGCAACTTAGTCAGAGTATTTTCATGAAAAATTCACAACCACGCCATTTAGTTTCAAAAAACAAATCCCCATGAAAATAAAATGATATGTCCCTTGAAAACTTGGAGCTGAAATCATGATAGGGAAAGTCATACACTGTGACGACCCGTGCTTATCTTATGTGATATAGTTTGTCAGTTACTTGTCGAAGGACGATTTTTGACTCCGGGCACTCCGGTTTCATCCACTAGTAAAACTGACCGTCATATATACATGTAGCAATTTCATGTTAAAAATGAAACATTACAAATAAAAAATCAACCATCGCTCGTTCATTACAAGGAAGAACTAATTCATATGGAAATAAATATTAATTGTTTGGCAGTCATATTTATTCAACAAACAAATTGATACTGTGTTAACATTTTTATAAGATTTGCATTATTTCACTCGTTTTCTGATTCCGAAGAAGAGCTTATTCCTATTGCCCTTAGGATCTTGGGCATTTTTTGTGATGAATTTTCTGTAATCCATGTGATTGATTTTGTTTAATTGTGTCTATAAGAGACCCTGATGTGGGTTTCTTTGCCTTTGGAGCTTCGATGTTTTGTAACTCATTGTCGATCTGTTTTTTTCTACCAGATGCAGATGAAGTTGAAGGCTTTGGGGTATTTTGTCCGGGAATTTGAGGCGCAGCCAGCAGAGGAATATCTTCGTCGGACAGGTTATTGATAATCTGCTCCCGATGGTCGTCAGCAACATTCTCTGGTTCTTGAGGTGGTTGGACCGCTAGTTCATCCACAACTGCTGCAGGGATCTGACCTTGAGTGGGCTTTCTAAGCTTATTCTCCAAGGACATTACTTTAGTCAGTTCCTCCCTACAACGTTAATTTAAAATTAAAAAAATTCCACTTTTCCCACTTTCAATTTGATACAAAGCTATAATGACTTTATCTGCATTTGTTGCACTTATATTTTGACTGAATACCGTGTTTAAATAATGCGGTTTTTACCGTCGTAAACCGTAAATAAAAAATACAAATGCATATCAAATTCAATCCTACGCTGTATTTAGTGGTTTTACAAATTCCATAATAATTTCACTTTGTTTGATCAAGTCGTCATATCAAATGTGTGACGGACGTTTGGACGGACGGACTGATTGACATGTGCATCCCAATATATCAACTCCACTTAAAGCGACGAGCGTTGGTCGTTGGATCTAACAACTCATACAAGCCTATCACCACTACGACGTGGGTTCGCACCCGGCTTTGTAAATTACAAAAAGTATGCATTCGACTCGCAGCCGCATGCGATAAAGTTTAACAGGTGTTTGCCCATAGTCGGTGCATGGTTCTCTCAGGGTACTCCGGCTTCCTCCACCACTAAAACTGATCGACATGATATAGCTGAAATATTGTTGAAAGTGGCGTTAAACACCAAAAATCAATTCAAATCAAATCAAATCAAATCCTTATTGTGGCGCACACGAATGTGGATTCTTTAGTAGTTTTTGTGTTTTGGAACAGGTTTAAAACTTATTGGTTTTTTTTTGGTGAAATGTATAGAAAAGGCATTTTAATTTAAAAAATTTAGAATTTATTGCTTTACCTAATTGACTCATTTTTTATGCTTGAAAGTGGTGTCTGTTGAAGCTTCCCAAGTTTGACGGAAAATCTGGATTTGAGTTGCTTTTTGGTTGCCACTTTATAATATTTGAGAGCTTCATCTGGTAAACTTTCCCATCTGTCTGTCACATAGTTTAATATGCGATCCCATGAACACGGATGAAGCTGGTATCCTTTAAGAAGGAGCTCAATTTCTACGTCGGAGATGGACACATTTGTATTTTTTTTCTTTCGTTGAATAATTGATGTATCTGAAAACAATATTAACATGAAATGATAACAACATATCAGATTGTAAATGAAACACAACGTTAGCGGGTCCCCCTTTTCGGAAGTTCTTGACTCGCCAGTTGGTGTGAAGGATATTTCATTGTCACGAAGTGTATTTCCTTAGCAAAGTGGTAAGTATGTGTATTTCTTAAAAAGTCAGTGAAATATAAACAATTGTATAGCTATATGGATTAGATGCTTTTAACATCTGGAAAAGAACGGATACAGTGCAATTATATAAATATCTAAATACGCATCAATATTACAGTTACGGTTGAATCAATAATCCAGAGGTCATCACACGGTCTTTGATATGCAAAATTCACAAAAAGTGGTGAGTCTCGTTTGAACAATTTTAACTATGGATTGAATCTCATTCAATTTAGGTTTTTAGATAATAACACCCTCCCCCCCACATTTTTTACAGTTTACCTAAAAACCACTTTGCGCTAAAAGGTGTCACACTTACCTACTTGTGCATGATTAGTAACTTGTTCCATTCTCTCAATTAGGTTATTGGACTCGCACTGCCTGAATACTACCAACATTTCCACAATTTATAAATGTAGTTGAATGCGGTGTGCTCGAATAGAAAACACACGAAGTACACGGGTAGAAAACAACACGACCTTGACTTCTTTTATTTAAATTAACATTTATTCCTACGTCGTCTTAAGGGGCGGGTTCACAAATGATAAAGCTTACCAGTTGTATTTGTATCCGCCCCTGCTCTTAGGTATATACGGTATATTCATCTTTATATCGTTTTTGGCATAAATGACATTATAGCGCATGTCCGTGCACAAAGAACATGCGGGAAATTTTCAAGAGAAAATCACATATTCATGGGGTGTCACCCTACTACCCCCTCCCTGAAATACGCATTACCAGCTAAATTAAGCAAGAGTACAGAACAGTGTTAATTTTAGAATGGAATACCGAATACCAAATTTTGTAATATACAAGTACGAGTTTCCGATATATACGTTCTAAAATGCACCGAATATGGCATAGGAGAGGGGAGGGGATACACCCTCATTCATTTCCTGTCAACAGATATTGATTTATCATGTATTATGACTAAGGGTGGTATGCGTATTTTGCGGGATACTTTTTAAGTAGCCCCCCCCTTTTCCACACAAACTATATACTTTTTATGTTTCCTCTTTTAACAACAATGTATCAAATCACACTGAAATACGTTAACTCTATTGAATTATAGTTTTAAGTGAGGCTGGGCCAATATTTCTGTATTTTACAGCTTACAATGGCTGAAGATAAGAGAAGAGTTGCCCTGAGAGCTTTACCTGCACTAATTCGTGTCCCTTCAGATGAAGTAAATTTTCTTAGAATACTTATACAGGTTGTCTTTGTTATAGCTCGCCCTCCGCATGACCAGCTGTTAGATATCCGATATAGAATTGTAAATGAAGATTGTCACTCTTGGGAAGGCAGGGATGTATTTCAAATGTTTTCATTTAACAGATATTCATTTTTCGAAACAACTGGTGAAACTCCGGAAACATTACTCGAGATTGTTCGACAACTTAACAATGACATGTTCCAAGCTACCGGACGTCCACACAGATTATCACCAATAAATCGGCTTATGTTGTTCATGCTATGGATGCGTTCGTACCCGTCGTATCATTTTCTTTCCTTACTTTTTGACGTAAGTGTGACAACTGTGCACGATGAAATTAATTGGTGTATGCCAATTATGGGGGAACATTTTCATCCATTGGTCCAATGGCCTTCACTGGACGAGTGGACTTTAAAAATTGGTAACTGAAAAAAATTGCCGTCGGCAGTCGGAGCAATAGATGGGACGTCAACCGAGATTAACAGACCACACATAGACTGATTGATTGATTGATTGATTGATTGATTGATTGATTGATTGATTGATTGATTGATTGATTGATTGATTGATTGATGTTTAACGTCCAGCGAGCAATTGTTCAGCTATATTCAGGACGATAGGCCATACATAGAACCCCAGGAATTATATTTTCCGGACATAGACATTTTCACGTTATCCATACTCAAGTGGTGGTGGATAACACGGGAAAAATCTGCCATATAGAGTCAGGCTTTCTTGGGCATCAGAATGATGCACAACATTTTTGACTGATGACGTAAGTTGGGCACAACCAGGAATTATATTTTCCGCAAAATGTTGTTTTACTGGCAGATAAGATATACCCAAATGGTTATCCACTTATGACCCCCTACACTCGACGGCAACTCAATGTAAGACCTGATAATGTAAGCAGAAAATGGAGGAAACTGAACCGTCTGATAACGGAATACAGAGTAAAAGTGGAAAATGCTATATATGATTTAAACACTATAAAATAATTAGTACCCTATGGAGACATCCAAGGCGAAAGTTAAAGAAAATTGTTGAATTGTGTGGTGCATTTGTTCGTCGGCATCAAGCTCTGTTCTATTGATATATTAAAACGATATATCTAACAATGTATAATGCATTTTAAATGTCCATCAACGTACATGTTTTGAGATTATCCCTATTATCGATTTTTCTTGTATAGGTATGAATAGGAGTATCATTTTGACTATAATAGTTTTCGAAAAAGTCTATTAAACAATATTATTAAACAACCGTGATCATTATCATGTGTTTATAATAAGTCATTTTCAAATCATACTTAAAAAGAAGGAAGTGCCCTGTATTATATTAGGTTCTGAATATATATATATATATATATATATATCTACCTGTATATTATTCTCAAAATAACACTATACGTATGTAATAATCAGGAAGTAATGACTATTGAATCGTAACCTGTATGTATTAATAGAGAAGGACAACAATATGATGCTGGTTACCTCAGTGTTTCTTCTGACAATAACATATTGTACAGGTATGTATTGATGTCGAAGGACAATAATATGATGCTGGAAATCTTAGTGTTTCTTCTGACAATATCATATTGTACAGGTATGTATTAACGGAGAAGGACAATAATATGATGCTGGATATCTTAGTGTTTCTTCTGACAATATCATATTGTACTGCTAGGTATTAACGGAGAAGGACAATAATATTATGCTGGATATCTTAGTTTTTCTTCTGACAATATCATCTTGTACAGATAGGTATTAATGGAGACGGACAACAACATGATGCTGAATATCTTAGTGTTTCCTCTGACAATATCATATTGTGATTGATTGATGGTTGGGGTTTAACGCCGCTTTCATCAATATTTCAGCTATACCATGGCGAACGGTTTTAGTTGTGGAAGAAGCCAGAGTACCCAGAGAGAACCATCGACCATGGACAAGTAACTGGTCAACTTTATCACTTGCGACTGCGAGTCGAGTGCACCTTTTTTGAAATTTTATCAATATCATATTATGCATGTATGTATTAATGGAGAAGGACAATACTATGCTGCTGGATATCTTAGTGTTT
>MJUT01008853.1:177231-188345 GCA_002080005.1 Gigantidas platifrons | reverse complement strand
CCAAAAGTTTTGTCGTTTTTAAAGTTTTTTCGCCAAAACGGGGACCTACCTAGTCCGATGTTGTATAATACGGAACTCGACGTCTCAATTTCATAGAAAATATTATTTCCGACAGGAGAAGGAAGAAATGAAACTCTGTTTAATGATATTGTCTGTCTTATTGTATATTTTTAATGGGCTAGAACATTTGGTAGAACCCTACAGTTGATCAAAGTAACAGCTTTATATTCAATATATAGTCCAAATTACTTAAATTTAATTTTGGAGCGCGACATCGCAAGCTTCAAGGTCATATTTTCTCCCGTTTTGAAAATTATAACTACGTTTGATTGGTTAATGGCTAGTAACACCCAGTAATATGGCCTTGCTACACCCGGTAATATGGGTTTTCATAGCCGGGGTTTTAACCAATCAAAAGTTGTTATGATTTTCAAACCGAAGACAATTAGCAATATCAATATCGATGCTGAGCTGAGCATTTGTTTGTCTCCTGAAAATTAGACGACATAGAATATAATTTTGATATCTAATGTTAAGAAAAAGGAGGACAACACGGAAAGTTCATGACTGTATGAATATTAGTGAATACCAAAAGTCTCAAAAATGAAATAAGAAATACACCATGATCCCACTTAAGATTTTCCCTCCCCTCTATTATTCGCCAGGTGTAAACAGTCGCGATTTTCCAGACCCAATCTGTTAGCAGACATCCTAACTCCGTCCAAGGCTATCACGATATACCCGTCAGCCTCCTTCTCTTCCTACTCACCTCCTCCCTTTTTGAATTATTTGAATCTAAAGCAAACATCGATTTTTCAACTTTTATAACTTTTTGAATTTTTGAAATATGTGACTTAATTGCGACTCGTTAATGAAGTGAAAATTATAAACCTTGTTTTTATGCATTTACGACCAGTCGTCTTCCAGGACCATTCATACAGACGAACAAAATGTTATGACCATATATGGGTAAGATGATACATGAGTGACATGCAATCATGTGAACCTGTGAAGCTGTGTTGGAATATATGACTACGTTTTGCAATAGTTACGTAATCGTTGAAGGTATGTGACGATATATATCGGGGCGGGTCATATAGCGGTAGTGTGTGGCGGGCGTAGAGCAGGTAGGGGTAATGTGACCTTATATGAAAATGTCTGATTCATGTATGGCCTGCATTTTGTTGCAGTTTATAATATGAACCCTCTACGTCATTGTAACTTGTAAATGAACCATATAATTGCAACATTATTTACTCTCCCTACAGTATATGTTATTAGTGTCATAACACCCTCCTTTTTATGCTATCCTTCTGTATACATAGCGATTTCACCGTCAAAAAAGATTCTGCCAAGACTGAAACTAAATGGATTTTCATAAAGTAGAAATAGAAAATGTATAAAGATAAGGATTAAATAATCGGGATTTAGACATGACGTCATTCAACATCTCATTTGAAATCAAATTGTGTAAGAAGATGACCGTTTAGTTAAACTGTTCTGCAGAGACGATAATAAACGATGGATTTTCATAAAGTACTGCGTTGACTAAGTTTTTTATTATACCTATTTTGTCCCAGTATTGTTAAAAATGCTGTTATAGTGACAACCGGAACCTTTTAACCGTAATGGAAGCGGAAGGTTGGGCGCCGTAAAATCTGATTCAACCAACAATTTCTTTGGAAATGCTTGTACCAATAAGGGTAATAACAAAATTACCGAACACACAATTTCACAATTTTGCAAATTTCTGGTTGTTGACTGATTTGGTCTGTTTGTTGACTTATGAATTTTGCCTTTCCCTTTGTAAGATTGCTCGGTGTTTTGTAATTTTGTTATTACCCTTATTGGCTCTTTTCAGATCTTTCTGTCATCTTTTAAAATCTTTTACATTTTGTCATTTTGCGTTCATATATGAAATGATGGAATCTTGACATGCACTAGCTTATTAAAAGTGTGTGTCAAAATTTATATGCATACATTTTTGTCAAATCTCATATTTCTGCTGATGACTGAACATTTGCATGCGATAGTTATAATGCGAAATTCACAGCTTTGGAATAGTTTATTTTTCTCTTTGCCATATACAATTAGGGTTTTGTTGATATACTAGTAAGTGGGTTGCGTCAGATATAAAACATGATGTTTGAAAATGTTTCTAAAAACAAATTTTAAGTTTGTTAGTTTCACATCTTCATTTTGAAATAGAGCTGCCTCACAATCCGGCTCGTCCATTGTTTTATTAAAGGATTAATATAACATTTCATTAATGATATACCTACACCTTGATTTATGGTTGACCTCCGCAATGAGACGTGGACGTGGATATATCTGCTAAGATGTGTGTAGAATCTCCAGAAGCGTTGTTAATCGGGAAAGAAAACACATTTTATATAATTCAAATAATTCCTGATGAGAGGGTTAGGTTTATGGTGCTTAGCGTTACTTTCAACAATATTTCAGTGATATTGTGACAATAAGTTTTATTGGTGGAGGACACTGGAGTACATGTAGAAAACCTGCCGCCGCCAGTAACTGACAAACCGTTATTACATAAATTTTACCGATTACATCTCGCCATGACCGAGATTCAGATTTCCAACCGGTGAAAGGCATTGATTGCATTTGAAGTTTCAAATCCAACTACCATGCGATCACGACTACGACGGCATCGTTTCTTATGACACGTGATTGAAAATTTTAATTAAATAAATACCGAATCATTTCGCCTAGTTACAATAAAGCTCCTATATTGATAATAGAATTGTGCTGATTGACGTGCAACTTGAAAAGTTGAGATTGTTTTACACAAAATCAATATTGTTTTGTGATTTCACCGGGTGGGATTATCAGAGGAGATAATCTAGCTGTGACCAAATCATCAATTACAAGTGAAATTGTATCTAAGTGACGAACTCACTGCGCTGTATATAATGATAACAGAACTCACTGCGTTGTATATAATGATAGCATTGACTAAACCCCATCCTGAATAGCTCGAGATTCAATACCCAATGGTGCATTAAATATCTTAGTAAGGATATAATTATTTTCATTTCTGTCATATTTTCTATCCGATTATCTAAGTGCTCAAAACAGGAGATTATTTGACCGAATGCGCGTGAACAGATATCGTATACATTAGTGTATGATTCCACGAATCAGGGTAACTGCATCACAAGTTGGTGTTTCTGTCCTTTCATCTATTTTGTTCTGCAAATTGTATCGACAAGAAACCACGTATTTGTATCTCCTCGGAATCTTAGTCTAGTTCGTCTTGTTCGCCCTCAAATTCATCTGTATATTTAGATTGATTGTAGGCTTGGTCTTGATCGTCCTCGTGTAGTGACGTATCATTTGGTATCAATGGTTAATTCTTATTATCACTTGGTCTTGCAACTCTTCTCTTAGATTATGAAAGTGTCTTAGTCGTGAAGTGTTTACAAGGGACATACGCAGCTTGCTTGTCATTCAAGTATAATGTTATTATCACTATGCATAAGTTAATACCCATTTTACTTTTAGCTTTTCTGTCGAATTGAATAATATTACACTGCATGATACGAAATTCCTGGGCTGTTTGGTCGTATTTCTTTCATGCTTTGGTGAAAACGTTCCAGATGTTTGCAATCTTAATGTCCGTAACATACTCTACTCGTTGATGCTTGATTGCTCGTTCATTATGGCAAAAGTCAGACGTCAATTGTTCAAGCCGTTTCTTTTCCATGGAATAATCTGTATTGGAAGTAACCTAAAAGCCTGTTTTACTCTAGAAAGAGGTTCATTCCACTAATCTTGATTTTCTGGCAATAACCCGTAAACATTGAACCATAATTACATTCGTTTGTGCATGAAAGCTACTTCTAAGTAATCGTTTAACCTGAAATAATGCTAATAAAGGTGAAAAATTTTTTGACATAAAATGTATATCCCGATCTGACAAAATCTAGTAAAAAATCATCATCCATAATTTTTGCTACAATTCTCTTGTTCAGTTGGTGGGTACAATCTCTATGATACATATTCTGAAACTGTGTTTTTCTTACTCTCTTTTTTATATTATTTTAAAGTTTATTATTATTATCGCAAGCGTAGAAGACTATTGTTTAATGTTTGAAACTGTGTAACCGAACAATGTCCTTGTCATCCGTGTAAATCGTGAAGCTTTGAACAGCCAAATAAACGGGAAATTATGAGACCTCTTCTATGATGTTAAATCATGATGATACAAAGATGTAGGCAATAACACGATCATTAATTTAAAATAAAATTGCCATTTTAATGATACTTGCAGATCAAATTCGTTGAATACAAAAATGTAATCCTTTACAAAATACAGGTTTAATCAATATTTCGATTAGTTGTCGCGGGCTAATGCAGATATCCCAGAAATATATCTGACTTCTATGTAGCATCATAACTGAAAGAGATTGCAATATAAAAAAAACAAGTTAAGAAGACAAGAGTCAAATGTCATTATCTCGTTTCAGTTCCAGTATCATCAGCTACACTTTTATCCACGCCAACAGATACAAATCCAGTAGAAGTTGTTTCAAATAGAGATCAGACATTTTCTTGCACAACAAACGCTGCGCGGCCATCAAGTAGGATACTGTGGTATTTATCTACCACAAATATAACTACTTCAGCTTCACCACAACCTGATGTTTGCAACACCGACTGCAGTGATGACAAAGTAATATCATCTAGTCTACTAACGTATACAGGGAACATAAATGATGACGGCAAGCTATTATACTGTACAGCTGTTAACATAGAGGGAGGGAGTGTGGTTAGATCTTCTGACAAGACGATTGTCATATGTTGTAAGTATTAGTATGTACATAATTTGACTCATTGATGTAGATGAATTAGCTTTTACAATTTTAATTTCCATCAATATTTGTACAGATAGTGCGCTACATTTTTTCATACTGCCATACAAAGAGTTCATATAAACAAACATTCTCACAGCGCTCGTCAAACTTACAATGGGAGACATATTTCCCCCCTCCGTTTATTTAGTTGAGACAAACAGTTTTGTTTAACAGTTTATGTGTTTGCAACACTGCATTTCCCAATGTATGCTAAGGTCTCCTGTCTTCCATATAGATTACATCAATAGTGAAATTTACGACAACATAATCTGAAATATGAAGTTTTTGTTTCATATTGTTGATTTAGATTTGTATGTAGAAGCACACTACATTGTGTATTTCTTTGTCATATATTTAATAAAACTAATAAATATATTATAATGTTAAATCCAACAGGAGTCATGCAAAGCTTCTTTGATGAACATACTTTGTTTTATTATTAATATAAGCTATGCATAGTGCGTATGTGATTCATTTAGTAAATAAAGACATGAAAACTGCAGAGCAACATTATTTACCGATTCCTCTCTTTCTTAATTTACAAAATATATTGACAATCTATCACCGAATAACTATTACGATAAAATAGTATGTAGACATTGTATTGCATCTCATTTGTTTCCATATCAAATATGTATTATTATTCAATAATATTATTAATCGCTAAGTATACCCTGTGAATATATTTAATACCAAAGAAATCATTGATAAGAGTTTGAAGATATCAAAGGGTGCACAAGTGCGTTCTCATTTTACTCTATGCTGTTTCAAAATTTGCTATCTAACATATAATGGATGGTATACACATGAGAACATTCGCCTCACAAAGAATAACTATATTATATAATCAGAGAAAAAAATTGCTTACCTTCTTTACAACAACTCTGTTTATGTGTGGTTGTTATTATACTCACACGTCGAAAATAAATTCAATTAACTCCTCATTTTAGTGAATCGGGATGGTTGGGCCCATAAACCACTACCGACTCTTCCGTAGCACCTAATTTCACCCTGTGAGGTTCGTGTTGTTCAATCTTTATTTATATGTGTAGTGGTTTGCTGATGGATTATTATCCTTTCATTCTTTTTCTGTAAGCCATAGTATTATCTCTCCTTCGATTTGCGGTTTCTGATAACCCATTTAATATCTTCAAACTGTTGTTAGCTCAGCAGGTAGAAGGCAAAGTTGTGCCCGACAGGTTCACACACCAATCAAGACGATAATCGTAACTAAGAATATATCTTGTTTTTAAATTGACAATTGCACCTCAAAATGAACCCAGCTTGTAGCCGCAGTTGCATTTCAATTATTAGTTGAACACATATTACGAATGTAAATGCAAATGAGGCATTTTTGTATTATAATAGCATCAAATTCAAATCTTCTGTTCAACCCCCACTTAACCAAACTAAATCATACTTAACTGGTATGATCCTTTTGTCGAACAGCCCCGCCCTTCTATCAATATGATATCTGTAACTCAGCAATACATTTCCACAATTTTTCTGTATTGCTTTAAATAATTTTTGTGCTTGGTAGAAAACAGAATATAATGTATAAGTAATATTACACTTTCTCTGCCGTTCATCTTATGTATATTTTATAATGTATATTGTATTTTTTATTTCACTAATGTGGGTATTTCACTGATGCTTTATCATTTATTATAATATGACGTCTATAAAATGACACACACGATATTACTCAATATTTCTATATTTAACTCAAGTGCAGTACAAAACAATTCTGGCTGTTCAATGTGACCCCCGCTGTGAAATTACCGTGACGACCGAGTGTAAACAAGCAAAACACCGGCATATAGCGTATTTTTAAAGTCCTTAAAATAAACAAAAACATAATTTAAACAGTTTATGTAATGAATAAAAGCCTGAAAGGTCGTTTCCGTGAGGTCAAACTACACATAAAAAAAATTCAGGGAAAAATACTTAAGACAACCATCTATCGATTTTGACTTTTGTAATTTATCGTCATCATGTGCCGTAGTTTACAAGGGACGCAGGTGATATTGACACAAGTTGGTTACTGATTTATTTTACGATTTTTTTAGTATTTTACTTGCTTAAGTAGCTAAATGCAAAATGCCTTCAAATTGGAAAATATCAGTAACATAATTACATCACCGTCTAGTTATCAATGAAGGAAAATGTACTGTAAACAATGCATAAAGGTTAGTGCATTTTGTTATTCCTGCGTGACACACATCAATGGAATGTATTTGTGCGTACTGGGAATCCCCAAAGGTAAATTTTAAAAACAAATGAAAAAAAATCTATAATATTATTACTCACACAATAGGAGTTTGATTTGATATATATGCTCAAATTGCGCCGATTCCGTCATCATATGTGAAGGGGGCTAAACGAAACAGCCGTTGAATGGCGGATTTAAAGGTGTCCTAGGGTCATAACAATTACCGTATTTGTCATATTAGATTCGAAATAATTCATGGCAGGCATATAGTTGTGCAAATTTACACATGGGCTGGGACTTTATATTCTTAGATTTTACCACTCGCTATCGCTCGGGGTAAAATTAGAATATAAAGGCCCAGCCCATGTGTAGATTTGCAGAACTCTAAAAGGTAAAAGGTAAAAGGTAAAATATATTTAGGTTTAAAAATTTTAACATCATACACAAGTGTTTAAAAATTTCTCGTTAAGTTAAAAATAAAACATAAAACTGCCATCTTTAACTGAAACTTCAATCCACCAATTGTAGCTGCTGAGAACTTTCTCACCAAGGATAGCCCATGAAAGCCATTCAACTTATTTCCAATGGGGTCCTTCATAAGTATCAGCTTAAAGTTCAAGTGGACATTAAAAGATCGACATGAGCGGGTAGAGGGATTACTTAATTTTAAAATAAGTACATTATCTATGAAAATATATATGTATATATAATTGTCATTATTATGATATGACACGTCTTTCCCGTTCTTCACTGGTATGTATCAGGTGGCACTTCACTTCTTTTTTAAATCTTTGCAAATCATTGATGGATTTGATCGAATCGGGTAGAGAATTCCAATCATGGATTCCATTGTAGTAAAATGTTGTTGATTCGATGCCTTTAATTTTTGGTGTAACATAATTAATCTGACTTGATCTAGTATTATGGGCATGATGTTCATTAATTTTGATGAAATTATTTTTCAAATAAGAAGGACATGTATCATAATAGATTTTATGAGCATGGTTCAATCGAAGCTGCTTTACTCTGTTTTCAATATTTAAAAATCCTAGACTAGATAATTCAGCTTGCTTTATACTAGTTCTTGGGCCCATGCTTTTGATGAATCTAACTGTTTTGTTTTGTGCCACTTGCAGTTTGTTTTTTAAAGCACGAGT
Organism: Gigantidas platifrons; assembly: GCA_002080005.1. NCBI lineage: Eukaryota > Metazoa > Mollusca > Bivalvia > Mytilida > Modiolidae > Gigantidas > Gigantidas platifrons. The sequence goes on along the minus strand of MJUT01008853.1, from coordinate 180,099 downwards.
AATACCAGCGTACCAGGAGGAACAAGAATAATCAAAATGACATTGAATAAGTGCCATACTTAAAGTTTTCCGCGTTTCGGCAGATAGACAATTTGCCTTTCTATACATAAACCTCAACCGGGAATTAACCTTTTTAATAATAGAGTTAGCTGTTTTTTCGCCAGACAAGTTTTGATCAATGTCAATGCCTAAATATTTAACACTATTTTGTGAATTTATTATATGACCATTACAGTTAATTTGAAATTCAGTTACATTTTTTAATTTTCTCTTTGGACCAAAAAGAATGCATTCTGTTTTACCAAGGTGGAGAGAAAGTTTGTTGTCAACCAGCCATTCACTACAGGATTCGAGTTCTTGACCAAGTTTTTGAGAGATAAATTCAGGATTTTTATGAGAAAACATAATAGTACTGTCATCTGCGTACTGAAGTAATATACAGTCTGAGTTAATGCTTATAGACATATCATTGATATAATAAAGGAAAAGTAAAGGGCCTATAATACTTCCCTGTGGAACACCACAGCTGATGTTTGCTGGGTTGGATTCTGTGCCATTAACATTAACCAACTGTTGTCTGCCTGTTAAATACGATTCAAACCATTTAATGTTAGATACTCCCATCGCTTGAAGCTTGTTGCAAAGAATTTTATGATCGACCGTATCGAATGCCTTTTGAAGATCTATCATTACCATGCCAGTGAAGAGGCCTTTAGATGTTTGAGATTTAATATGATCAAAAAGATGAATAAGGCAGGTATCGGTGAAATAAGCGCTTCTGACACCAGATTGAAGTTCATATAGCAAGTTTTTTTTTTATACTAAATATCATTCTAGCTGTTTATATACTGCTTTTTCAAAAATTGTTGATATAATACACAGTATACTTATTGGTCTATAATTTCCAACCTCTGTTCTATTGTTTTTCTTAAATAATGGTTTGACCCGTGCTGATTTTAATTAATCGGGAACTATACCACTCGTTATTGATAAATTTACAATGAAATTGACGGGCTTTGTTAGTGTTGTAGCCGCATCTTTGACGAACCTTGCTGGAATGTCGTCCAACCCTGTGCTTTTAAATGAATTAAGATGACACAATTCCTCCTATATAAATTCCTTGGACACAGGACTTATTTCAAGTTGTAATCTATTGATATTAACTCTACTATAAAACTGTTGGAAAAGAGTAGAGGCTACGTGGAATATATTTGGAGATGGAGGCTACTTTTCAACAAGCTTCGATGCTACTGTTGTGAAAAAATTATTGAAAATGTTTGCGATGTCATTTAAATTATGACAATTTTGACCATCCACCTTCAGAACAACACAAGCATTGTTTTTTTTTTTTGAACTATAACCTAAAGCTTTCAGCTGTTCCCATAATTTTTTCGGAGCGTTTTTGTTTTCTTCAATTTTATTTGCGACGTATTCTTCTTTAGCATTTTTTACATTTCTTTGTACCAAATTTCGCAATTTACAGTAATCCAAATATAAATGTTTACTACCTGTTTTTTTTATATGATATTAAATATTGATCTCGTTTTCTAATATTATCTAAAATTTCTGAAGTCATCCATGGTTCGGAATTCTGTTTAATTTTTATTTCTTTATATGGAGCTATTGAATTTAAAGTTGATTGAAATAATTTTCGAAAAATTTCCCATGCTTGATTTACATTTCTGCATAGATAGAGTTCCGACCAGTCAGTTTGTTCAAGTTTTTCTATAAAGGCTTCTTGTGTATAATATTTTAATGATCGTATACGTACAGTACTCTGCTTACCTGTGTGTTCTCTAGTTGTTTTTCTAGTGCAAAAAATGGCAAAATGGTCACTAATTCCAACTTCAATTACACCGGATTGGCAAATCTTTTCATTAGTATTACATAAAATATGGTCTATTAATGAAGTACTGGATGATGAAATTCTCGTTGGTTTGGAAATTAATTGTTCGCCCTCAGATTCATCGGTATACTAGTATTTATATTGATTGTAGGCTTGGTCTTGATCGTCCTCGTGTAGTGACGTATCATTTGGTATCAATGGTTAATTCTTATTATCACTTGGTCTTGCAACTCTTCTCTTAGATCACGAAAGTGTCTTAGTCGTGAAGTGTTGACAGGGGACATACGCCTCTTGCTTGTCATTCAAGTATAATGTTATTATCACTATGCATATGTTCATACTCATTTTACTTTTAGCTTTTCTATCGACCAGGTATTATATATAATTGAATAATATTACACTGCATGATACGAAATTTGGAGTCCTGGGCTGTTTGGTCGTAATTTTTTCATGCTTTGGTGAACACGTTCCAGATGTTTGCAATCTTAATTTCATGTAACAGACTCTACGCTTTGATGCTTGATTGGTCGTTTATTACCGCAAAAGTCAGACGTCTATTGTTCAAGCCGTTTGTTTTCCATGGTATAATCTATATTGGAAGTAACCTAAAAGCCTGTTTTACTCTAGAAAGAGGTTCATTCCACTAATCTTGATTTTATGGTAATAACCCGTAAACATTGAACCAGAATTCCATTCGTTTGTGGATGAAAGCTACTTCTAAGTAATCATTTAACCTGAAATAATGCTAATAAAGGTGAAACAATTGTTGACATAAGATGTATATCCCGACCTGGCAAAATATAGTAAACAATCATCATACATAATTTTTGCTACAATTATCTTGTTCAGTTGGTGGGTACGATCTCTATGATACATATTCTGAAGCTGTGTTTTTCTTACCCTCTTTCTTATATTATTTTAAAGTTTATTATTATTATCGCAATTAATGTTTGAAACTGTGTAACCGAACAATGTCCTTGTCATCCGTGTAAATTTTTTTATTTTAATTTTTTTATTTATTT